>OY856186.1:417923132-417955578 GCA_963693315.1 Diogma glabrata
ATCTGTAGGTGGGAGGTAAACTACACCAAGTCACATTTTTAAAACTTTACAGGAAAGCCAAAAAACTGTTTGGAAATGGACTATTTACTATGGACTTGGACTATTTCAAATTGTTCTATCTCGAAAACTACACTAGTTAGGACTCAGTGCTATTAACCTCTCGGTAGAGAACAAAAACCTGATTCTAACAGTATAAAAAAACGTATTTTGAAAAAATTGGACTTGGTGTAGTTTACCTCCCACCTACAGATATATATATATATATATATATATATATATATATATATATATATATATATATATATATATTTATATATATATATATATATATATATATATATATATATATATATATATATATATATATATATTTATATATTTATATATATATATATATATTTATATATATATATATATATATATATATATATATATATATATATATATATATATATATATATATATATATATATATATATATATATATATATATATATATATATATATATATATATATATATATATATATATATATATATATATATATATATATATTTATATATATATATTATATATATATATATATATATATATATATATATATATATATATATATATATATATATATATATATATATATATATATATATATATATATATATATATATACATATATATATATATATATATATATATATATATATATATATATATATATATATATATATATATATATATATATATATATATATATATATATATATATATATATATATATATATATATATATATATATATATATATATATATATAACGATATGAGGTATAACGGAATTTAGCGGCACTCTCACGGCCGCATTTTTCGACCTACACCAAAATAATTTTCTGTGTATGTTTCAGCAAATAATGTCTTGGACAAGTTCGTGAACTGGCCATATCCGGGTACCGGTTAAGCGGCTAGAGCCTAAAAAATTGAATAATCTAGGGCGCTATAACTTCCATTTGAATCATAATATTTTAATAAAATTTAAAAATATTGAATATTTGAACTTTTTTTTATCATTTTTATGCAGATGACAACCTTGGCGTTTCAGGTTCTTCCAAAATCAGCTGTTTTAAAAATTTACTAAACTTTGCTGCCCTTGATCTAGCTGAAATCGCCAAGCTCATATTTGAAAACTTTTACTCACGTACATAAAATATAAATCTTTCCAAAATTTTCAAAAAAAATAGTTCAAGTCTAACGGTTGAGACCCTAGGACTGTTGAAATGAAAACAAACGCAAAAGGCAATGCTTTCATCATGTTTCAGTTTATGTTATTTAAATCCATCTTAACTTTTAAACATACTTTTAAACTATAGCCTCAAAAAATTTCAGCTTTCTAACCCAAAAGGTTCCATTTTTATAAGCGTTATAATGAACCTCTTGCAAAAAAATATCAAGGCATTTAATACCATAGAAAAATTATCAAAATCTCTTTTGTTTTTATTTTTTTTTTACTAAGTAACCGTTTGAAAAAAGATTAAATAAGAACAAAAAAACACAACAACAAAAGATGATTTTGAAATAAAATTGTTTGATAATGTTTGAAAATAATTATGTGTGATGGTATAATTGTAGTTGTGACGTAGTTCATTTGATCTTTGGTGGATTTAATATGTTATTAAAAGTAGTTTAAACCAACTTAAATAAAACTGTTCCGGAATTGTATTGATGGAGTTAGTTCGGATAATGCATTTAATTTGGTTCGATAATTTTTTTGAATTATTCTGTTTCTACTTATATTTTTTATTTAAACTAATCTGACTTATCTAATTTTATTTGGACACAAAACCGTCTGACCCCGAAATCTACCTATTTCTAGCGGATATACCTGCCCCTGGGATTTTTTTAGTTTAATACATTACACACGTCCCCCCTTTACATGTTAAAAATTATATTTTTTTTATTTCTTTTAATAGATAAACTTTTAACTTTTTCCTTTATATATCTATAGCTTTTTTTTACAAACAAAATTTCACAAAAATGTTTACATGACAACTATTAATTCCTTTTCCTACACTCTTATATATATTTAAAAATTTAATTATCAAATCTTATCGGTTTTCTTATTTCTCCTCTGATCCGTAAATTTCTTTCGCTTGGGTTTACAAAATTCTTCTGCACATCTTCGTGTACATTAGATATTGGTTCGTCTCTTTGAGCAAAACCATTTACATTACTTTGAACATCTATATTTTCATTTACCTTAGAATTTGGTTGATTATTATTAATCTTTCGTTTGTTTTGAACAAAAATTATATTATTTTGTCGTTGTTGACTTGAATTAAATTTAGCATTGTACTTTAAATTTTCATCTTTGATAAATTTTCTGATTTGGTTAACGTGACGTTTAATAAGTCTACCCGATTGCATACAACATAGGTACATTCGCGGCCCATTGACCTTTTTAATAATTGCATCTACCCACACTCTTTCGTTCTTCGAACTATTGTAATCCGCAATCTTAACGTTTTCGTTAATCTCAAATTTTCGAGTTTTTCGATTTTCTTCGTGAAAATAACTGTCGATATTTTTCTCTAAATTGTTTGGATTTAAAAGATCTAACTTGACTCTAGGATTGAAATTGAATATACATGAATATGGTGGGTGTTTTTTTACTTGTGCAGTGAACTGAATTTCTATAATCTGTCAGAAAACTATTTAATACAACATCTATATTATCTTTTCTTCTGCTCTTAATTGCATTTTTAACCGTTTTAACTGCGTTTTCCGTAGCCTTATTTGTTGCCGGGTAACCTGGAGTAGTTAACGAATGTTTTATTCCATTTGATTTTAAAAATTCATTTGTTTCTGCTGCCACAAATTGCGTACCGTTATCTGAGACAACTCTTTTCGGTAATCCGAAACGTGAAAAAAATTTACATAAACATTTTACCACAATAGAAGACGTTGGGTGTTTCGTATAGAATACTTCTATCCATTTTGAATATGCATCAACGACTATAAGAAAATTTAATCCTGCAATAGGTCCTGAAAAATCCATGTGAATCCTCTCAAAAGGTTTCTCTGGCTGTTGCCAAAATATTACAGGAGCTTTAGGTGGATTGGGTAACACAGATACACAGACTTCACAGCTTTTAATCAAATTCTCAATATCTGCATCCATTTTAGGCCACCAAACATAAGAACGCAAAATTGATTTTGTTTTAACTATACCCAAATGAGTCTCATGAATGGTTCAAAATTTGCGTGCGCACTGATTTAGGTATTATGACGCGGTATCCCCACATCACAATCCCGTTCTCCACGTTAATTTCGGATCGTTTTTCGTAGTATGGTTTGTACGGACCGTCTGTTTTTTTAAATGTATTTTGCCGTACAAAACGTAACACATCGCTAAGTATTTCGTCTTTTAAAGTTTCCTCTCTTATTGTTGAAGCATCGATAAGATTATTCGAGTTATTGCTAGCGAACCCTAAATAGTTTATATTGACTTCGTTTACCGTGTCATCAAAAACATCGACTGTTCTGCACGGATATCTTGAGATTGGATCGGCAATGTTTTTGCTTGAACTAACATACCTTAACGTATAATTGAACGCGCTTAGATAGATGATACGCCCAACGTTGTAACCGACTTGCTGACATTACCGGAATGCCCTTCTTATCACCGAAAATTGCCAACAGTGGTTTGTGATCCGTAACAAGTTCAAAATTTCGTCCTATTAGGTATTGAAAACATTTTTTTGTTGCGTATACTATAGCCAACGCTTCTTTTTCAATCACTCCGTAATTACGTTCTGTTTCTGATAAAACTCGTGAAATAAATTCAATTGGACGTTCAGTTCCATCGGAAAATTTGTGCGATAGTACCGCACCTATTCCCACGTTTGAGGCATCGCACGTTAAAACTATGGGTTAATCTGGATTGAAATGTACTGGTACGTGATCTGCCGTTTGTTCGCTTTTATATTTTCGAATGCTTTATTAGCATCATCTGTCCACATAAACTCTTTATCAGTTTTAAGTAACTTATAGATTGGATCCATTTTAGTGGCCAAGTTTCTTATAGCGTTCCCAAAAAAATTTAGTAGACCACAAAATGATCTTACATCTGTAATTGAATTTGGCTGTGGAAAATTTGAAATTGACTCGTTCTTGATTACTTTGAATAAACCCATTGCATTTACGTTGTGGCCCAAATAATTAATTTCAGTTTTTGCAAACACACATTTTTCTTTATTTAATCTAAGATTAGCATTTCGCAATCTTTCTAATACCTTTTTTAACCTAGTATTGTAAGGATAAAAAATAAGCTACACCTGGTTCATCACCTAAAACTTTTTTTATTTCTCGTTGAAAAATACCGGTGGCCGGCTTTACACCAAATAGCAAACGATTCATTGTGAAATTGCCTATGTGAGTACTCTAGGTAGCTAACTTTTTTGACGCATCGTCCAATTCTAGCTGAGCGTTAGCAAGATCTAATTTTGAAAAATATTTTCCGTTTCTTAACTTTATTAGAAGATCTGAAATTCGTGGTAATGGAAAATTAGTATCTTTAAGATATTTATTTAACGTAACTTTATAATCAGCACATATCCGAATTTTTCCGTTCTCTTTTAAAATAGGCACCAAAGGTGTTCCCCATTGTGTGCTTTCACACTCCGTAATTATGCCCATTTTTTCTAGGGTTCGTAATTGGGATTCTATTTCATTTTTAAAGGCGTAAGGAACCTGGCGTGCTTTACAATAAATTGGTTTAGGAACTGGATGTTCCAACTCAAGTTTTATCTTTACGTCTTTTAATTTACCAAAATCTGTTTTAAAAAGATCTGAATAATGATCAACCAAATTTTTAATATCGTTTTCGTTAGATTTAATATTGTTTATATTAATTTTAGTTATATTAAACTCATTAAAAAAATCTCTACCTAATATTGGATCCGAGGCTCCATCTATTATTAAAAATTTAAATTCCTTTTGAATATTATTATGATTAATATTGCATAGTAATGATCCTTTTACCGTTAATCTATTTCCACCGTATCCGTATACCGTCGTATTATCGTCGTTTAATTTGACATTACTTAAATGATTTTTAAACATTTCGTAAGGAATAGCAGAAATCACTGCCCCATAATCAATTTGAAATCTAATTTTTTTTTGTCGTAAATTCGTAACTTTAATTCAACTGGTTTGTTTATATTATTCTTAAAAATCGCGTATATAGAATTAATGCAAGAATCATTACTATTAATATAATCTTCCTTAATATTACGTTTTACATTTTTCCTACAATTATTACTCACATATGACACCATCCTTGATCTGCACATTGATGCTAGATGTCCAATCTTCTTACACTTGTTGCACATGAAACTTTTATATTTGCATTGTGTAACGCGCAAATAATAGTTTATAAAATGATCCAATTGAAAGTCATTTTTTTTCCATTAATTTGTGTTGTGTTGTAAAATTAAAAAAATAATCTTCTTAGTTTCATTGATGTTCCCTTTTTTTTATTCGAATAAATATTGTATTTAAATTCACGTTACATTTTCTTATGTTAAAACCCAAAATTTGATTTTGTATAAAAACAACTGATTCCTAATTTTTTGTTAAAAATTAAAAACAATTCTTTCTAATTTTCATTGATGTTTTTTTTCTCATTATTTAAATTCAGATAAATATTATATTTAAAATGACGTTAGATTTTTTTTATATGTTAACTAGAAAAATTGATAATTGTATAAAACAGCTGATTGCCTTTTGCTTGATTAAAACATGAATTTATATAATTTTTTTTGTTAGCTTATTAATTGATTCTTTTTGTTAATTTAACTAAGATTAGAATTAAGCTATAAAAAAACCAGTAATTATTGCAATTTTAAAACTTTAAAATCTACCAAAAAATAAAACAAATCAGTTGGGCAATTTTGATGCAGCTATAAAAAAATCGACGATATCAAAAGTTATATTCTTTTGGTACAAAATTATCGATAGATGGTGCTAAGTTGGGTGTTTTAAGCTGAATGATTTTATCCATTATTGAAACTTCAACCAACATTCCAGTATTTTTGAACATATATATATATATATATATATATATATATATATATATATACATATATATATATATATATATGTCTAAACTTTAACGCAACAAATAATCAAATAATCGAAATAAATTGAGGAATTTTACTGTTCTACCTGGTCTACATGTCATTTTGGAAAAACATCTGCTTTAACAATTTCGAAACAGTCACAAAACTTAAAAAAAATAACAAAACTAGGACAGCCAACTTTCGTTAATAGAGTAAAAAGAAAACCTGGGGAAAAAAATTGGAGGGGAAAATTCTACTATATAAGTTCGAGCAAAATAATAGCTCGGCCTATTGTGTTTTGGCATTAATCAAAAACATCTATTCTGTTTGGACGGAGATCAAGAAAACAACAAATTTTTTGCTGAAAATTTTGATGAAATGGGAAGATCCACACAGATAGAAATCGAGGTTTTTTTTATGCCTAATAAGTTATATTCCATGCTTAAATTACGTTAATTCTCAACCGTGAATAAGCCAGGTGTATTATATACTTATAAGGTATACTTTTTCAAAAAATCACTAAGACGCTTATTATGAATATTATTTATAGAATTTTATGAGTATCGGGTACGTAGTATGACCAATTAGGAACAACGAAATAACTTTGTTGTAAAAATTTTATATACTTACTAGGGAACAAAATATAACTATTTTTAATAAAATAATATGCCTATAATTCATAAATTTATGGCGCTTAGTAATAAATAAATTACGAACTAGGCATTTGCATTCCTAGCATTTGAATTTTGATGAAGTGTCGCGAGATATCGAAAACCTCATAGTCATATGATTTGTCATACTCGTAAGTTATATTATAATTATATATGTACTAAACCTTATGTTCATATTACATATTTTTATATTTATCTATTATATTAAAATTTCACAAAGTTTGTATATATACAACTCACCTAATACAAAAATTTTTTAGTGAATTATAAAAAATATTTTTTTTTGTTTATTAATTTTTTAATTATATTTACTGTCGAAAAACTAATATTAAAATTTCGCACTAATAAAGAATACTCCATGCCTACAAAACATATAAAATAACTAGAAAATAAAAATTATTATTTGGTGAGAATATATTTTATACCTTGCTAGTCATAAAATTTCATACTTCCTAGTTCTGTAACATGCACATTTTTAAATATAAACTGATTATCAGGCATGAAAAGTTATAATTTTGTTATTCATTGTTTATGAATAATAATCATTGTTTTGTTTTTTTCAAAACTTTATGCCAACGTTTTATATTCCACGACTAAATATTCATAAAAATTGATGCCTTAAAGTCATGAATATTACAATAATATTATAAAAAGTGGTTATCGGGAATAAACATTTATAATTATGTTATACAAAACTTATGACCTGCAATCATAGCTTTATTTTTATCCGTGCAGCCATTATATAAGAATGGAAATTGAATTAAATCATTTTGGATAATTTAAAGGACAACCCGTACAACATAGCTTAAGTATTTGTTTTATTTTTTGTTTTCTTTATTTAATAACAAGTATTAAAGTAATATTTTTTTTTTTTTGGTTTATAAAGTTAAATTGATTTTTATAATAAATTGTGAATATTTTAATTTCCTTGTTTTTTTTTGTTTATTAAATGTTGAGTGTTTAGTGTTTGTTTGATGAGGCAGTTCAAAAAATTAATGAGAGTTACTTTGTGCAACATTTTAATTGAAGGCCCGTCCCACAACTAAAAAAATAATATAGCGCTGCGATAAAGGTACCGTTATAATTGCCGATCACTGTGATTTTTGAAACCGCATCTGCTGCATCCTAATGAATCGTCGTGTTTATCGTTTTTTTCTGTATTGTATTGCTTTTTTTTTTAACTTCCGTTTGCCTTATTTTGTTGACTGTTGTTCTTCTTATCATATAATGATGATTTATAATCTTCTTGTATCATCTTGTATTTTGATTTCACAACGTTAATGCTGAAATAATTTTTAACCTCCAGTCGTTTTTCATATTTTTTTGCTAATGTTAAAGCTTTAGCAATTGTTAATTCTGCTTCGTCACACAATTTTTCAAACGTTGTACCACTCATATTTATCACGAACTTGTCTAAAATCATTTCTTCTAACCTGGTTTTAAATTCACAACCACTAGCTAACGTTCTCAAGTATATAAAAAACTCTTGACATGACTCGTCCATTTTTTTTGTAGCTTCGTAAAAATTTCTACGTTCCACATAGGTGATTTTCGCGATGATAAATGTTTCGTCAAATATTTTTAATAGTTTCTCATATTGAACTTCACCAGGGTTTTCTGGTCTGCAAAGACCCATTAACATGCCATATGTTCTTTCACTTAGACAATTTAGTAACATAGCCCTTTTCTTTTCTGGTCTTATAACATACATTTGTAGAAAATGTTGTTCCAGCCTTCCTTTAAACACCAGCCAATCGTTGCTTTCATAATCGAACTGAGGTATGCTACAAATTTGCGTAGAGTTTGAGTTACCCACTTCTATGGTGGATTCCGACGTTTGACTGTCGTTCTGCATTTTTCCTTTAATTTAAAGAAAAATTTTGTGGTTATACTTTATCACGTTTGGTACTTACGTAAGCAAATTTTGTTTTCTTTTTAGATTTATTTTTTTATTTATTAAAATCTCGTGGATCCCGTTCTCGTCGCCAATGTATTTTGAGATTCTTTAGGTTTAAAAGAAAACACGTATTTATTTATTATACATTAAATATTAACTTATTTATTTATTAATTAAACAGAATCAAAATTAGATGTGTCTTCCATTAGACGAATTACATATGACAGAGAGAGGACATGTTGTTTTTAGGTAGATTTCATTTAAAAATCTACATATTGTAACGTGCTTCATCTCGGAATTTCGGAAAAATTTTGGTGCCAAACGACTATATATGATAAGCGGAGACGGAAAATCAAAATGAAAAAAAATTTATATATATATATATATATATATATATATATATATATATATATATATATATATATATATATATATATATATATATATATATATCTATATATATATATATATATATATATATATATATATATATATATATATATATATATATATATATATATATATATATATATATATATATATATATATATATATATATATATATATATATATATATATATATATATATATAAATATATAACGATATGAGATATAACAGAATTATCTCACGGTCGCACTTTTCGACCTACACCAAAAATATTATGTGTGTATATTACGGCAAACAATTTCTTGGACAAGTTCGCGAGCTGGCCATATCAGGATACCATTTAAGCGGCTAGAGCCTTAAAAGTCGAATAATCTAAGACGTTATAACTTCCGTTTGAATCATAATGGTTAAATAAAATTGATAAGTATTGAATATTTAAACTATTTTTTATCATTTTTTGTAAAATGAAAACCTCAGCGCAAAAGGTTCCTGAAAAATCAGCTGTTTTAAAAATGTACTGAACTTGGTTGTCCTCGATATAGATGAAAATAAACAAGCTTACAAATGAAAACCTTCCAAAACATAAATACGTAGATAAATCTATCCAAAACTTAAAAAATAAATTGTTTAAGTTCAGAGGTTGAGACCCTGGGTCGGTTAAAACAAAAACAAACGCAAACGTCCATGTCTTCATCATTTTTGAGTTTTTTTTGCTTAAACTCATATTTTCTTTTAGATTAACTTTTCAACTATAATCTCAGAAATTTTCAGCTTTCTATCCCTAGAGGCGCCAATTTTATAAGCTTAAACAAAACCTTTTACATATCTTACAAAGCCTAATATATGTGAAAATTAAAAAAATGAAAATTTTAAAATTAATATTGAATTTTGTTTTAGTTTTGTTGACATTTACTTGCAAATACTATTCGAACAAATTGATAGATCTTTGTGCGATAGGCGTTCAGAAGGATCTATATATGAAAAACATTTTAGGGAGCTATTATATAATTTACCAACCGAATAATTAGTTAGTGTTAATTAAACAGTAAAATTAAGCATGTAAATTCCTATAAAAATAACAGATAAGTTTTTTTTTTTTTTTTTTTAAGGCGTTCATGCTCCATGTAGGAGCGTTGCCAGGCTAATCAGCTTTGAATATTCACCACGGTCATTTGCAACAGCGACATAATTACCATGGCAGCCGATTTTTTTAAGGTCGTTTATTACGTCAGTCTCCCATTGTAGTCGTGGTCTTCCTCGCGGTCTACCACTCCCTGGGGTACTAACGTACATTTTTCTAATCATTCCAGACTGTGAATCGGCTCGTAGAACATGCCCAAACCAAGCAATCCTATTAGAACGGATACAACCTATTATATCAGGACCCTCAAGAAGGTCTCTGATCTCAAAGTTATACCGGGTTCTATACTCTCCATCGTCTGTCTTAAGTGGACCAAAAATGTAGCGTAGGATCTTACGCTCAAATACAGATAAATGCGATTCGTCATTTTGTGTAAGGGTCCACGTTTGTGACCCATACATCACAACCGGTCTAATCAATGTCTTGTATAACTTGAGCTTGGTGTTAGTTGATACATACGGTGATCCAAGGAGAGGTTTGATTGAGTAGAAAGTTCGATTACCTGCAGCGATTCGAGCTTTAATATCTGTAAGTATGCTGTTGGTTAAGTCAAGCATTGATCCCAAATATTTAAAAGATTCAACTCCCTCAATTCGTTCATCGCCGCACATCAAATCTTTCTTCTCAGCCTCTCTTGAAACATTCATATGTTGGGTTTTATTGTAGTTAATTTGCAGACCAATTTTCCTAGCACCACTCTCAAGCGACTTGAAAGTCTCACTCATAACAGCTTCACTTCGGCCGAGGATGACAACATCATCAGCGTAAGCAATCATCTGTACTGAGTTTATTGACAAGATATTGTTATTAGTCGGTAGTTTCTTTTGACGGCACACGTATTCCAAGGCTAGATTAAAAAGTATAGGAGAGATAGCATCACCTTGTCTTAAACCGGAGTCGACTTTAAAAAACTTTGATATTTCGTTCTCTACTCGTACACAGCATTGAGAGTTCTGTACTGTCATTTTGCATAGTGATACCAGTTTACCAGGAATTCCAATTGACACCAGAGCAGACCATAGAGTCTCTCGTTCGAGAGAGTCGTAGGCCTGCCTGAAATCAACGAAAAGTTGGTGCACAGGTATGTTGAACTCTCGACACTTTTCCAAAATCATCCTTATCGAGAAAAGTGCATCGGTGGTACCTCGGCCCCGCCGGAAACCACACTGATATTCTCCAAACAGTTGTTCAGCAAAAGGATTGATTTTGGATAGCAAAATGTAGGAAAAGATCTTATATGCTGTGCAGAGGAGAGCGATTCCTCTGTAGTTTGCACATTGTAGGCGATTACCTTTTTTATGGATTGGTATCAGCATAGCTGTGTTCCAGTCCTGTGGCATGGTTTCAGTCCTCCAGATCATTTGAAAAAGTTCAAACAATCTTAAGGATAGAGTTTCGCCACCATGTACAATCATTTCGGATGTTATATCGTCGATACCAGGTGCTTTATTGCATTTTAATTTTGACAGATATGCATAAACTTTAATAAAACATGTGTTAATATCACACAGCGTTTAAAAAAATTCATATTTAATAACAAAAAACCATAATGATCACCCCCAAATCTAATTAACCAAATTTTTGTTCTTCATGGTTATTTAGATATTGTATATATATAAAGAAAAATTGCGAAGAATGCATTTGTATGCAATTTTTCAATTTATTTGTATTGTTTTTATTTTGAATTTTTGTTTTGTATTCAAATTGCATATAGAACCAATTACATATGTTATTAGGAATTTTGTTTTGTTTTAGGTAGATTTCATATAAAAATCTACCTATTGCAATGTCCATCATCTCGGAATTTCAGAAAAATTTTGATGTCAAACGACTATATATGTAAAGCGGAGACGGAAAAACAAAATATATATATAAAATATATAACGATATGAGGTATAACGGAATTTAGCGGCACTCTCACGGTCGCATTTTTCGACCTAGACCAAAAACTTTTTCTGAGCGTATTGCAGCAAACAATCTCTTGGATAAGTTCGACAACTGGCCATATCTGAGTACAGGTTAAGAGTCTAGAGCCTTGAAACTGTCAAAAACAAAGCGTTATAACGGCCGTTTGGGGCAAATTATGTAAAAAAATTTATAAATATTAATTATTTGAACATATTTCTATCATTTTTTGAAAAGCCAGATATCTGCAATAAAAGGTTCTTTAGCTATCTGCAATAAACTGTGTGAAGTACAACGGCATTTAGCAGCACTTTCACGGTCGGATTTTTTCACTTACGCTAAAAATATTTTCTGGGTATGTTGCGGCAAACAGTTTCCTGAATATGTTTGACAATTGGCCATATCAGGGTACAGGTTAAGTGCTTAGAGCCCAAAAACTGTATAAAATAATGTTTATTTTTAAAGTTTGTTTAATACTTCTGTTTTTAATTAGTGTTTTTTATAAAGTAATCTGATAAATCCGATTCTAATTGCACACATAACTGTCTGATCCCGAAATCTACCTATTTCTAGCGGATATACCTGCCGCTCGGACTTTTTATTTAGGAAATTAAATTTCTTTGGTGCGTTTACACCTAATATCAAAGATGTGCAATTTTTAGTTTAATGCATTACAATAATGGTTCCATATTTAAATAAAACATATTTTCCGTTTTTTATAACAAATTTACCTGTTCTTGTTTTCTTTAAATTTTAACATTCTGAGACTTTAAGACGGTCAAATAAATATTGTAGCTAAATAGTACTACTAGATCAAGAATAATTATTTTGTTTTTAACAACCACGTCTTATGGCCGATTTCTTCAGTTGTAGATAAGTTGTCGATAACTTTATTTAGAAGATATCTGACAGAATCGGTTTTCTTCACTTTTGGATAAGGTTTATCTACCAGATAAAGTTATTCGTTACTTGAGGTACCAGATATCGAGCAGATAAGAATGAAAGTTTGACGTAATTGTTAAATATATATTAAAATTTATATTTATAAAGTTTTTTCAACTTTAGAAGATTGGAAATTTGATAGAATATTGTTGAATTATGTATATTGTTCCGTCTCCGCTTATCATATACAGTCGTTTGGCACCAAAATTTTTCCGAAATTCCGAGATGAAGCAGGTTGCAATAGGTAGATTTTATATGAAATCTACCTAATATATGAAATCTACCTAAAAATGTATTTCTTGTTAACGGTAAGTGGTTTAACCTCGGTATAAAAATTAGCGAAATAGCTATGATTGATATCTTTTTTTTTAAAAAGTGATTGTTTTGTCTTATTCGCACACACGCGTTTATATCTCTTTTTCTTTGATCTGTTTTTCATCTTTTAAAATAGATGTATTGTACAGCAGCCATAAGTTTTATTTCATGGAGCGGTTACAATTATGAACGACTGTGCATTCGAGTTCGTCAACGTGGTTTTAAGATAGACGCTCAAACAGAGTTTTGAGTTGTGTGAGGTGTTGCGAAAAAGATTTAGAAGTCATAAGGAGGTCACCTTTGTAGATGAAACGTAATGAATGCATAAGCCATTGAAAATATTGCACGGCGTTTCGCAATCCAAATCTCATTCAAAGAATTCGAAGAGTGTGAACGGTGTGAACGGTGTGGAACGGTGTAAACGGTGTGCTAGTCTAGTTTCGAATGCGTGTGTAACGTTGTGTTTGATTAAGTTTAATTTTTTAAATTCTTGAAAACAGTATGGTAAATTGTTGGGTGACTCAAAATATTTAAAGTGTGAACTGAAGAAGTTTAGACTTCAGCGATAGCAAACAAATTTGTACAAGCTCGTTAAAAAGGAAGAAAAATTCGACACTATAAAATAACTTAAAAACAGAGACGACTCTGCTGAATTGAGCGAGTGAACAACCGTCCATATTGTTTCATGAGAAAGTTCGATAAAAGAGTTTGTTAAGGATGCACAAAATACATGTCAATATAATTTAACAAATCTGGCTTTTGATCTCCAAAAGTGGCGAATCTCATGATATGATTTAAAAATGGCGGCTTAAACGAGGCCGTTAGTGGCGCTCACAAAATTCGATTTTTTGCCTCGACCACAAACCACGTCTTTTACACTTTGGGCCTTTTTTGGACCAGTTCCTTGACGATGGACATACAAAAATTAATCGAAAGTAGATAAAAGAAAGAAAAAGTTAAAAAAAATTGAAAAACAACCGTGCTGTATTTCTTGAAATCTCGGTTTTAAGGTGTTAACCCTGAAAATAAAGGTGAAAACAACTCCCAAAATTTACAAAAATATTTTTATCGTAATCTATAGTCAAAATTCTAACAAAATCATGTTGTTCCGTTTTTGCAGTTGCACCCATTTTCTTACAAAACTCACAAGTTTGTGGTCGAGGTAAAAATTCGAATTTTTGTGAGCGCCACTGACAGCCACATTTATTCCGCCATTTTAAAGACATATAATATAACACTAGATTCGCCAATAAAACCTGCAAAAGTCAGTCAAATTAAATTTAATAAAAAAATTTTTTTTTAATTTTTCGTTCGGCCATATTGGCTCCGCCATTTTAAAGGGCGAATTTCATACAGCGAATTCGGGATAAGCAAGTATCTAAGCTATCATGTGTGCATAAAAGAATATCATACCAAGACTAATGTTATTTTTTGTATGTTTCTTAAGTCAAGATCATTGCTCTTCGTGACTCCCGGCTACCATGTTGATTCCGCCATTTTGAATTTTGGAAATGCCACACACGGCATTGGAAACTAGAGATAACAAGCTGCATAAAAATGCCCCATATGTATAAAATAAATCGCATAAAACAAAACATTTAAATACCAATTTCATATCTAGTATTGACACCATAGCATTGAACTAAATATCAGATTATAGTTTTAGTTGTTTTCCTTTATAACTTTATCATTAACCTAATTTATTTCTTAAAACTAAAGAAAATAATTCTAAATCGTCATATTTTTTATCGTGTATCACAATTTTGAATATCAAATGTTAAGGTCAAAACTAAACCATTATGATAACGTTATTTAATTTGAGTTTTTAATATGAAATCATGTTTTCCTAATTTTTTGCTAAATGTCGATACATATATTATATATATATTCAATTATTGGAGTGGGATTTGATGTATGCCTTTGGGGTTGATGTGTGCATGTCATTGCATTCTTAAAATTAAACAAATAATTAGGTCGGGTAAATAGTTTTTGCATGTCTATCAGTCATTACTATTTAGCATTGAATGTACAATCCACCCTCTAGCCTATAACTTAGGTCTTTGGACCTTATTACATGAATTTTTCATAAAACAAAAATAAACATATAATTTAACACTCCTTGTATAATAAATTATTATGTTGTTAATCAAAAATTCAAAAGAGAAATTTTCGTAATGAAACTGAAAGAAATTCCAAAACAGGAGCAACGGAAATAAGTAAATTATTCGTAGAAATTTTTTTTGTCGTTAAATTTTAGAAATGCTTTTGTTTTAGTATAGTGGAAGTGTAAGGTGTTGACCAAGTATGAATTATGACCATAGTAAAATTATTGCGTTTCTTTTATCGCCATAAGTTTTTATTTTCCAATACACCTAAAAAAGTCAGGCAAGTGCTAATATAATTCCCTCTCAGAGGGTTCTGTGTATATAATATTTGAGACAAAAATAGTTTTTGTTAGTATAGTTACACGTTTATTTGGAATAATAACTACCAAAAAAAATGTTAGTTTCGGTTTAACAAAATCCCTACACCCATGAATTTTTAAAAATTTTTTCTTTTGTATTGTTCGTAGATTAGATAAGGGGGGAGGGTCAAAAAAAATTTTACATTTTTGAAAATAAGTCGAAAAATGTGCTTTTAAAAATTACAAAACAAACTGTTTTGCACTACAAAAAAAATCACATTTCATATGAAATCCCACATGACATGATGAAAAATAATTTTTTTTCAAAATTTCTACTTTAAATGAACCTTTGAAGCCTCCTCCAATGAACATTTGAAATTATAATAACCAAAAAAAAATTTTGTTTCGATTTAGCAAAATCCATACACCCATGAATTTTTTCTTTTGTAATATTCGTAGATAGTGGGGGAGGGGGAGGGGGCAAAAAAACTATTTAAAACCAACACTAACTATTTCATAACCATTACAACAAAAACTATTTTGCACTACAAAAAAAAAATGACATCAAAACTATTATTTTTCAAAATTTCTACATTTGAAATTATCTACAAAAAAAAAAATTTTAGTTTCGATTTAGTAAAATCCTTACACCCATGAATTTTTTTAAATTTTTTCCTTTGTATTGTTTGTAGATAAGGGGAGGGGGGACAAAAAATAATTTTACATTTTCGAAAATAAGTCGAAAACTGTGCTTTCGGAAATTACAAAAATAACTGTTTTGCTCTACCAAAAAAAAATCATATTTCATATGACACCCCCCCCCCCCCCCCCCCCACATGACATGATCAAAAATAATTTTTTTCCAAAATTTCTATTCTCGACCCCCTTCAATGAACATTTGTAATTATAACAACCAAAACAAAAAAAAACGTTTTTATTTATGCAAAATGCCTACAACCGTGAACTTTTATAAATTTTTTTCTTTTGTAATGTTCGAAGTTAAAGGGGTGGGGTACAAAAAAATCCACTCGTTTTTGGTAATAACTCAAAAACTAAGCAGTCTAAAATCAATGAAACTTTTTTTTGAAATATTAACCATCTTTTTCGATTTTTCTAAATCAAAACTCGAGTCCTTAAAAAAAAATTTTGTGTTGCTATCTCCTTATCTATGTCCATAAAATATAGATAAAAACAAATATTTGAAATTTTTTTATTACCATCAGGTGTGAGAAAACACATTTAATAACTGTAGAAAATTTCAAGTTGATAGCACTTATAGTTTGTGAGTAAATTGATTATGTAGAAATTCGGACGGACACCGCGAAGTCTCACCGTTTTTACTTTTTCAAAGTACGGAATCCTAAAAACTGAACGAATCTGCATGATGAAACCCTCTTAAGCATGTCACGTTGAGATTTATCTAAATTCATTGACTAAAAGAAAGGAAACGGAAAAAGGTTAAGGAAGACGAAAGCAGCTAGTATATAGTTTTAATAACTATATTTTATTTATATCACTTATGATAGTTAAATGAATTGAACTAAATATTTTTATTATTTTTAAATGATATAACTTTATTTTCACAAATGTTCACAAATGAATTTATTTATTATTTTTGTCAACTACAAAAATTGTGTTCGTTTAGACAACGTTACAATGAGATCTTATTAAGAATTTATTAAATTAAATTATAAAGATTTTATGATTAACCAATACAAATATGAATTTAACCGTAGGTACAATAATATTTTTCTCTCTTACTTTTATACCACACACACAGCAATTGAAATTTTGTAAATTGCAGAGGTGTAGAACAATAGGTCCTACATGACTCCCTTCCTTTGAAAAAAAAAAATAATATATATATATACAGATATATCCCTTCTTGAGAGAAAATAAATTAACAAATTAATTAATATTTATCGATATTGGTACTGCTGCCTTTGAATTAATATTGGATTTATACGAGAAACAAAATATTAGGTAAGCCGAAATCTAACTTTTTTTGATCCTGGTTGTTCAGCAATTTCGTCAGTCATGTAAGCTGGTTTAAGTCTGTCAATTGAAATAGAAATGTTCTTTCCTTTTACTTCAATAATGAAACTCTTCCGGAAACGCCTGATGACTTTATATGGACCCTCATATGGTGGAGATAAGCCTGTTTTAACTTTATCCACCCTGATGAAAACGAAGTCGCATTCCGTGAGATCTTTCGGAATGTAAATGTTCTTTTGAGGATCCTTCCGGGTATCTTTTGGGATTAAGGATTGCATCCATTGCTTTAGATGTTCCACCAGATCCGATGGTTCGACTGGATGCGAATCCTGTGGTTGTATGAATAGTTCTCCAGGGATCTTCAGGCTTTGTCCGTAGACAAGATTCGCAGGAGTACAACCTAGGTCAGCTTTGACCGAAGTCCGAATGCCTAACATGACGATGGGCAGTGTATCACTCCAATTTATTGAGTTTCCATGAGCTTTTAGAGATGCTTTAAGCTGTCGATGGAATCGTTCGACTATTCCATTGGCTTTAGGGTTGTAAGCCGTCGTCCGTAGTTTGTGAGAACCAATGATGTTCAAAAGTTCTTGAAATAACCTCGATTCAAAATTCGCTCCGCGATCGGAAGTTATATTTAACGGCACACCAAATCTAGAAATATGATTTGTTACGAAAGCTTTTGCCACTGTTTCAGCTGATCCATCTTCTAAAGGAATGGCTTCAGGCCATCGGGTGAAACGATCAATGGTCGTCAGGATATAACGAAATCCGTGAGAAGGTGGTAAAGGTCCTACCAAGTCCATGTGTATATGCTCAAATCTGGCCGTGGGAACAGGAATTTGTCCAAATTCGGAATGAGTGTGATGGTGTACCTTGGATCTTTGACATGGTAAGCATGTCTTAGACCAAAAGCCGACGTCTACATTCATTGACGGCCAGAAGTATCGTTTTGTCACCATTTTTCGTGATGCTCTTGTTCCAGGATGAGAAAGATTGTGTAGCGAATCGAAAATAGATCGTCTCAGGGGTTCAGGAATATATGGACGTAATACGTTAGTCGAAGTCTCGCACCAAATCGGTTTTGCAGAATGATTGGTTGAGATAGGTTCTAACTTACGCTTAGATCCTACAACTTTAGGGTTGTTTATAAGATTGTTGAGTTCTGTATCGGACTCTTGAAGTTCGATGAGTTTATCAACATCCAGCCCCGTAAAATTGATTGCCATTTCCTCAGTTCGAGAAAGTGTATCGGCCACTACATTATCCGTACCAGAGATGTGTCGAATATCTGTCGTGAACTGGGAAATAAAATCCAAATGACGTGCCTGGCGAGGACTTCTCTCTGTCTTTGAGGCGATTGATGTTACCAGAGGTTTGTGGTCAGTGAACACTGTGAACAAACGACCTTCTATAAAGTAACGAAAATGTTTTATGGCTAGAAAAATAGCTAATAACTCGCGGTCAAAAGTAGAGTATTTTTGCTCTGCAGGCGAGAGCTTTTTGGAGAAAAATCCTAAGGGTTGCCAACATTCTTTATTTAATTGTTCGAGTACTGCTCCTGTTGCAGTACCTGAAGCATCCGTTTTGATACAAAAGCTTGAATTTTGTAACGGATGAGCCAAGAGTGTGCAGTTTACAAGCGCCAGTTTGACTTGGTCAACGGCTGTACTGCATTGGAGAGGCCAGATAAAAGCTGACTTTTTTTTAATCTTGGCTAGTTCAGCGAGGTAGCCGTGAAGTGGAGCTATTAGTTCGGCTAAGTGTGGTATAAATCTATGATAATAATTTACCATACCCACAAATCGTTGAACTTGTCGAACTGATGATGGCTGAGGAAAATCTTGGATTGCCATGATTCGATCTGGGGAGGGTTTTACTCCATCCTTTGTGATTTCATGGCTTAAGAAATCAAGAGATTGCACACCAAATACGCACTTAGAAAGTTTGATTTTAATATCAAAATCAGCAAATCTTTGAAAAAGTAGGCGTAAATGTTTTTGGTGTTCCTCAGGAGATTTGCTTGCCACCAAAACGTCGTCGATATACACAAATACGAAGTTCAGTCCTTTGACCACTTCGTCCATAAAACGCTGAAAAGTCTGAGCTGCGTTTCTCAGACCATAAGGCATTCTAAGGAATTCGAAGAGACCAAAAGGGACTGTAATCGCGGTTTTGTGAATGTCTTCCGCAGCAACTGGGATTTGATGGTAAGCACGGACAAGATCGATTTTTGAAAACATAGTGCATCCGTTAAGATGCATGGAAAAATCCTGAATGTGTGGTATTGGGTATCGATCTGGAATGGTAACATCATTTAAACGTCGATAATCCCCGCACGGTCTCCAGTCATTTGGCTCTTTCTTCGGAACTAAATGCAGTGGAGATGAAACACAAGATGAGGAAGGTCTAATCAATCCTAACTGTGCCATGTGTGAAAACTCATCTTTGGCTATCGTGAACTTGGTAGCCTCCAGTCGCCGTGGTCGCGAAAAAGGTAGTTGTCCTACTGTGATAATTCTGTGTACCACGGTGTGTTTGACTGGGGCACTAAATTTGGGCTCCTGTGTAAGGGTAGGGAAATCTGAAAGGATATCTCCATAGATTCCCTGAACGTTAAACAAACGTAGTGATGGCGTGTTATCTAAACACGAAATAGTATTCACTACTAAGTTTGTGGTTGAATCGAGCAAGCGCTTGCGCTTGAGGTCGACTATTAAACCAAATTTAGTCAGAAAGTCAGCACCTATAATAGGTTTACTAACTGACGCTACGACAAATGAGTGTCGTAATTCTCTGCGGAGACCCAAATCTAAGTTCATTAATCTAGAACCATAAGTGTGAATCTGAGATCCATTAGCGGCTGTCAGGACATTGTGTTCGTCTTGAACTAAATTCGAAAAAGGTCGACATGGGATTACTGATACATCAGCGCCCGTGTCGATGAGGAATTGGAGTTTGGTGTTTTTGCACCAGACGAACAGACGGCTTGAAGTCTGTATCCCAGCGTTAGCCGCATTTACGTTGGGACTTATTAGTTTCCCGAATTTGGTGTTTCAGTAGGGCTAGATGATTTGTAGGAACATTTTCCTACACATCGTTTAGCCCTTGGTCCAAATTTTCGGTGGAACCAACAAAGGTTACCGAACGAAGGTGATCTACCTCTAGATCTGCTAGTGCTGCGTCGAAATGACGAGTATCTAGAGGTTTGCGGTGATCTCCTGGCCTGATTGTTGGTATTTTCCCAACGATCTAGGCGAGATCTCATTTGATTTAGAGAAGTGGTCAATTGTTCAACCATCTTCTCAAGCGAACTTTGTGGTTTTTGATAATTTCCTGTTGATGTTGATGGTTTATTAACCCAATCGATTGAGGAACGATCAATTTTACCACAAGAAGGGGTGATGGGATCGCGTACTGCTTCCCAAACTCTGTCCGCGATAGGCAGGAGATCTTGAATGTCATCACTCTCAATTGAGACGACAACAGGCTTTACACTAATTGGTAAGCGAGCGATCCAAAGCTTTTTAACAAGCTCTGGATTTACCGCGGAGGAATCACCAGCTATACGCAGTAGCTGGTCGTAGAAACTTGAGGGTTTTTGGTTCCCCATTTCTACGGTTTGAAGAAGTTTTTCGATCCGCTCTTGTTCAGTATGTGTTAAATGACTGATTATTGTCGTCTGTTATGTCCCTTGAAGCAAAAATGTTTTCCACTTGCAAGAACCAAAGGCTTGGATCGGATTCGATGAAATCCGGAAGTGGTGTTAAAGTATTTGCCATTGCTGATATTTTACTAGAAGAGTCAGATTCCGGTTGAGTTTCTGATTTAGATGGTTGATCTATGGATACTTTGCCAAATTTTGCACCGGAACGCGTTGTTTTATCCCTTTTTTGGTTTAAATCGGAATCTGATTCGCGATCTGATTCCATTTACGATTTAAGTATGAGATAAAATCAATTAAAATTCAATTAATTGCGCTGGTTATCGAAAGTAATATTTATAAAAATATTTATATACAAAAGTATATGCCAATAAATTCGCAACCGATTTTCCCAAGAAAGCAAATCCAATACAACGAAAGAGATGGCCAAAATCAATATAAAAAAATTTTTTTTTATGAATGAGAAAATAAATCAAAAACGAATTTTTTTTAAAATAAATTATGTAATAAGTTTTTTTATTTTCCTTTGTTTAATAAATAAAAAAATGTTTATTTAAAAAAAAATCTCTTCTATACCTGCTCAAAAAAAAAAACAAATATGTATATATATATATAAATATATTTAATCGATTCCGTTTTATTTAAATATTGAGCACTATAATATTCAATTAGTATGTTTTCCAAAATGCAAACAATATTTATTTACTTTTTTAAAAATAGTATGTAACTGCTCTAGGCACAAATACGATGTTACCAATATATTCCGTATTATTTACTATCTTTACACAATATCCGTGTATGTAATATATTTTCAAAATGTAAACAACAAAAAAATAAAATATATTTTTGATAACCATGAACAAAATAAATTTTCCCACAAAAAAAGTTTTCAAAATAAAATTAATTTTTTATTTTATTTGTACCGCTTGTGTGTATGGTAGATAAATTCAGAAAAATAAAGAAATGAAAGAAAATTATTACTGTACTCACCGTCTATCGATTTTATTACAGAAATAATCCAATATTTTCTACTATTATAATCCTTCGATGTTGATTATTAAATAATACATATTTGTTGAATATAAATCCCGCGATGATGTTTTTTTTGTGTAATTGTTTTTCCTTTGTTAATGGTAATTGTTTTATATCTAATCCCGCGATGATTTTTTTTAAAATTGTTTTTGGCAATGGTTCTTGTTATCACTGTTGTATTTTATTTGTCTTTTTCTTGTTATTTGAAGTGAACTTGAAAATCCTTGTGGTTATTACAGTTATTTAGGTTTCACGTTCCACCGAAAAATTTTAGAAAAATGCGGTTGTAATTTTCTGCTTAATTTATACAAAATTATGAATGGTACGTACCTTTTATCTGGTACGTATTTTTAAAACGTACCAGATTTCCTAAAACAAAGCCTATTTTGTATATAACTAAACCGGCTTCCAACTTCGGTGATTTGGGAAAAAAAAAATTTTCCGCAGCGTCCTAGTAGAATAACGGGGTCCAAGTAATGATGAATTTTTAACTGGATGGTGGATGCTCAAAACACAGGGTCACCATTTATAGTTTTAATAACTATATTTTATTTATATCACTTATGATAGTTAAATGAATTGAACTAAATATTTTTATTATTTTTAAATGATATAACTTTATTTTCACAAATGTTCACAAATGAATTTATTTATTATTTTTGTCAACTACAAAAATTGTGTTGTTTAGACAACGTTACAATGAGATCTTATTAAGAATTTATTAAATTAAATTATAAAGATTTTATGATTAACCAATACAAATATGAATTTAACCGTAGGTACAATAATATTTTTCTCTCTTACTTTTATACCACACACACAGCAATTGAAATTTTGTAAATTGCAGAGGTGTAGAACAATAGGTCCTACAAGTATAATCGAACCGTCAAATTGTTCAAGAAGGTCTCCTGTGTTAATAGTTGTCAAAAAAAGATGATACATCGCAATTTTGTGTTGATTATTGAAATCTTGATGTAATGGACTATGGCAATTGAATGTTAAACCATGTGGGTTATAAAACGTTTCGAGAACTTTTAAAGTTAGTGGAATGTATACATAGAGGTTTTCTAAGATAGACAAGTCTTGTTTATCTGAACAAAGCCATCGTCATGGGCAAAGAATATGACGGTCATTTTGGAATCAAGGCGAAACTTTTTGGAAAGATTCGGAAACAAGGTTTCGGCCAGGAGGATTTATTCAAATTAAAATAAGATTACAACAATTGTGGATTAACAGAGACCGAAAACCTAGAATACAGAATTTTGCTATCATGTAACGGCTACATTGAAACAATCTCCAAAATATATAAATTCTTAATTGAAAACAACTAAAAAACGTCGTCGCACTAGGTATGTTTGTTTACACGTTTTCTACGTGATATAATTTCCCGAATGTCGTAGTTAGACTGGGTTAATCCTGTTCCGTTTCTTTTGCTATAGCATTCATGATGACGTATACATCTGTAATCACTTAAACTATCTGTATCAGCACGTCAACCTTGACAGTTTTGAACTTGCTCGCTTTGCATATATATCCTTTCGCTAATGTAGTCGCATGAAAGTAATTAACAACTTCACATGCAAGAAATCATGCGTTAATTTTGGGACACCCTTTATTTAAATTTAGAACGTCATAATCGTCTTTTACAATCGCGATTCCAAAATTTTTTTTTGATAACAATATGTTAAATTATATAAAAAAAATAACAACGTCTACCAAAATAAATATCTTTCATTAATTGTTTCTATTTAAAAAAAAAACAACTTGGCACAAAATTTATTCAAAATTAAAATAAACAAAATATAAAAATTTAAGTTGTAATAAAACATAAAATTTTATTAAATAAAAATATGTTTCAAACCAATTGAATATTTATTGGATTTTTTTTAATGATATAATTTTATATTTGTTATGGTGCGTTTTATGTAAACGGGAAACCAAGTGAAATTATATATTGAAGATTTCATTTTCCAAAATTTACAATTAATTATAATAATTATATTAATCAGTGGAACAATTCTACTTGGTCTTGGCGGTTGATACATGAATATCAAACGGAACAACGTATGACCATTTTATTTCATGACGTTGTTTGTTTATTGATCGATATGCTGCGGGGCGTTGCTCCACTACCCAGATAACGATGTGTCTTTGATTATATTGTCGCGCTTTCTATTAACTTATAAAATAATTAAAACCAATATCCTCTAATATAGCGCCGGAATTTAGAAAAATAAGCCAAAGATTGTGCTGTATTGTACTACAGTTGTGCTGGTGGCACAACCCTTAAAAATTCGATAACTTTAATGAAAAAAGTTGGCACGCTAAAACGGTATTTCGAGTAGTAATTTTGGAAATATGAAAAACAAAAACTCTGTAGCCCCGCGAGTGAAATGAAATTTTTCAGAGCTAACTACTTAGAAAGAAATTCTATATCACCACTCACCAGTGGAGAATCTATTTACGCTACATCATTTTTCCTTGTAGAGACCAGTGTTAGAACTAATTAATTAGCACTAATAATAAAATTAACACCTGGTATCGAATGGCATCAACGCAACGAATTTTACATGTTACAGATAAGTTTCCCACCTGCATTGTTTAGTTCTTAAAAATATAAATCAACTTCCAGGAAACACAAGAATTCCTGAAATTGTCTTCACATCTAGCACAACTTTAGCACAATCTTTGGTTTTTATTTTTCAAAAATGGCGCGTTTAAATTAGAGAACATAATATAAAACCACCTTCCGTGTTTTTACGATAATGGATACAATGAAGCTCAAAGAACAATAATAACAAAATCTATTCAGAAAAATATAATCATTAGGGATTTTGTTATCTAGAATATTTTTGATTCGATAACTTCAATTCATTTTGATAACTTCAATTCAAAATTCTCTGCACGATCGGAAGTTATATTTAACGGCACACCAAATTTAGAAATATGATTTGTTACGAAAGCTTTTGCAACTGTTTCAGCTGTTCCATCTTCTAAAGGAATGGTTTCAGTTCAGGCCATCGAGTGAAACGATCAATAGTCGTCAGGATATAGCGATATCCATGAGAAGGTGGTAAAGGACCTACCAAATCGATGTGTATATGCTCAAATCTGGCCATTGGGAAGTATCTGTCCCAATTCGGAATGAGTGTAACGGTGGACGGTAAGCATTTCTTAGACCAAAAGTGTCAGGATGTCATAACTCTCAATTGAGACGACAACAGGCTTGATACTAATTGGTAAGCGGGCAATCCATAACTTTTTAACGAGCGGTGGATTTACTGCAGAGGAATCACAAGCTATTTGTAGTAGCTGGTCGTAGAAGCTAGAGGGTTTTTGATTCCCCATCTCCACGGATTGAAGCAGTTTCTTGATTCGCTGCTGTTCTGATTGGGTTAAATGACTGATAATTTCAGTCTTTAATTTATTGTAACAATCAGTTGTTGGAGGATTAAGTAGAACGTTTCGAATAAGCGATAACACCCGAGGCCTGAGTGCAGCTAAAACTGACGTATATTTTTGATGGTGATCAGTAATGTCATGTGCTGTAAAAATATTCTCTATCTGCAGGAACCATAATGTTGGGTCAGAATCCAAAAGTTCAGGAAGAGAAATAATGCTGTTTGCCATTGTAGGTTTTGCTTTCTCTAAGTTTTTCGTTCGTTTGTCAGTTTGCTGTCCGAAAACCGTACCAGATCGTGTTGTTTTGGAACCTGGTTTTGATAAAATTTCAAATTCGGATTCAGATTCAGATTCGGATTCAGAGTCACTCATTTAGTTGAGTTGCTACTAATAACCGATTTATTTGGAGAGAATAATAATACACGATTTAGTTAGAGAGAGAGCAATAATACAAACTTCATAGCGATGAACTTCGCTTTTTTAGTTACAAATTTAACAATAAACAAATTTTATATTTGTACTGACAAATATTTCTTTCTTTGTATTGAAACACAAAAAAATATGGGGGGGCTGAAATCTCACAGCTTTGAGATATCAAGACTTCGGTCTGGGTTAAGGATTTTGATATGGTTTTCGGCAAAAAACTTTTATGAGGACATGGTTTTTAGTTTTGGGCAGCGATGTATATCAAACATAACTTTTGTTAAAGTACATGTATTTTTTATGTCTGTTTAGATACGTATTACAAAACTAACATGAAACATCAATACGTTGTTGGAAAATTGTAACAGATCATATATTAACGTAATTTAGTGAAAAGATTATACAATCAGCAAACTACTCAAAAACCTCTCCATTTAGCGTTTCGAGAAAATATTTCAAAATCACAAATTCATATTCCTTTCAAAATTCCAAAACTATTGTAAAATAAAAAATTCAAACTATTTTCAAACAAAATTCTAAAAATATTTCAAAAGTTATTACAAAATCACAGATTAAAACTTTTTCGAAAATTCTAAAAATATTACAAAAATTATAACAAAATCAAAATTTTTCCAAAAATATTCCAAAAATTCTTACAAAATTAAAAATTGAAACTTTTTCACAATACCAAAAATATTTCAAAAACTATAACAAATTCAAAAATGTCCATGTCCAATTTCATTTTCAATTACATTTTCAGCAAACTATTCAAAAACCTTCAATTTAGCGATTCGAGAAAATATTACAAAATCACAAATTCATATTTCTTTCAAAATTCCAAAAATATTGTAAAAATTACAGTGTTTCGAACCCAGAAAAATTTGGGTGCAGATTCAGGTTCGGGTTCAATACATAAAAATTTTTCGAATTTGTTTTATGATTTCATTATTTTTTTTATGTTACATTAAATACCGTATTTATGTAACATACATATTTATTTTGGAAAAAAACTTTCATTTAAACGTACAAATAGAATATTTCTTAATATTAGAGAGATGCACT
This sequence comes from Diogma glabrata, assembly GCA_963693315.1. NCBI lineage: Eukaryota > Metazoa > Arthropoda > Insecta > Diptera > Cylindrotomidae > Diogma > Diogma glabrata. The sequence continues at coordinate 417,950,485 of OY856186.1, forward strand.
CTTTGTGGAGCTAAAATAAATTTATGTGTAGAAAAAGCACGATATTCAATAATTCAACGATTATATTAATGATTAATTTTATACTTCTGTTGCGTAAGAAAATTTAAAGACTAATTAAAATGACAAAAGCAAAATATTACAAAACAAATATAATAATCTTGTTCGAAACAAAAAATATTTAAATATGAAAATTCTAGTAAATTTCATATTAATTTCTATTCTCTACTGAAACAAATAATAACCAAAATAATCTTGTTAATAATTTTTAATTCACTAGATTTGAATATTGAAAATTTTGAATTATATATTAAAGATTTTTTGAGCACTTAAACTCAAGCAATTAAGTATTTGGAATTTTTCAATTCGAAAGTATATTTTGGATACATACAAAACATATGTTCGTAGAGTTAATTAGACTAAATACACTAGAATTGGCTAATTGAATTACAAAAAACAGAAATACCTAATGAGAAAACTTCAACTTAAAGTAGTTAAATAATAATGAAATTTCAACTTGAAATACCATCGCCTCGGTAGGTTAATTGGATAGCGTGTCTGACAAAACGGATTCGAACCATGGCACTGATGAGGATAGTTCGAATCCCAATCCGAAACACGTATAATAGAAAAATGGAGTTTTTCTCTAATATACAGGGTGAACCATTTAACTTGGCACAACCCAATATCCTCCAAAACCCTCCAAACAATTTTGTAAATTTTGAAAATTTTGAATTTTTTTTTTTGGATTGGCTTCATAATGTTATTATTTATTTTTTATTATTATTAATTTTATTTTATTATTATTTTATTATTATTATTATTATTTTTTTTTATTATTATTATTTTTTATTATTATTATTATTATTTATTTATTATTATTTCAACCTCAAATGGCATGAGTGGTAATGTTGAAAAATAATCGACTAATAATTTGATGACGAGTTGTATTTAGCAGACAATTTAACGAACAGAAATAGTAACATTATTTCATACAACATAATCCTTTGTTGTCAAACAAAATTAAATATTATTTTATCTTAGTAGGCGCATAAATGTTATAAATTTGTAATTTATTTTTGACAAATAAACATAAACATGCAATCATTTATGAATGAAAACGGACATTTTTATTATTTGCAAATTGCATTTTTATATAATTTTGTATTATTGAATAATTTGTAGAAAAAATTTTATTTAGAAACTAATAATTATCTTTTAAACAAAATTATAAATAAAAAAAAATTATCTCAATAAGCAAAAAAAATTATTAAAGCAATTAAGCAAAAAAAAAAGTAAATGAAGCGTTTTTATTGGACCTTATCGAAACTTTATTTAGTGAGTTGAATTGTCAATAATATTCAATATTCAATACCAGGGTTCGCAGCTGAATTTTATTGGCGTGCCAAAACAATTTGTTTTTTAATAACCGCTATTTTCGCGTGCCAATACAATTATGAAATAGTACATTTTGCTACAACAGATGAAAACGTTGCGTTTTTGTGAGTGAAAATTTGTTCACGAGACGCGTTAGCAATTTCACGAACGTAAAATGTGTACATAAAAATTCGTTCCTGCAATGTTTCTAGTTTTAGAAGTTCTTGTCGTATTTTCCCAACTGTAGCACAACGCAAAGAAATTACCAGTCTGACATCGGAGTTAATATCTGTACTCTTATCAACTGCCAATCCAAACATTTCAACCGCATGAAGATCGGATTTTAACTGTTAAGAAATATTTTCACGTATCTTATAATTCTATTTCTTACGGTATTTGCACTTAACTGCAAACTTTGGCTACGGGTGAGAATTTTATTTTTGCTTTCAAAATCTTCGAAAAGTACGTTTCACCACAACTTAAAATAGATGATTTAATAAATCCGTTAATGCTTTGCCATGTTTGGCAATATCTCTTGCTACTTTAAAACTTGCGGCGGTAATATTATTAGAAGATTTAGTATATTTAGTAAAATTATTTGATTGCGTTTCATGTTTATAAACCTTTTTTCAAATATGCTTTTGTATAAAATTAAATGGCACATTTGCAGCAGCTTTTTTCCGGACATATATCTATTATTTGAGAAGGAATTTTGGTAATAATATTACTGTAGTATTTAATTGTTATTATGAACAAAGTCTGAAGGTGGTAGAAATAAACCATCGTTCACAAAAATTTACCTCATAAGAATACATAAGAATTATCTTTGCAGACCATCAGAATGCAAAAAATTCCATCAACCTTTTAAAAATGATTTTCTGTACTTGCAAAAAAGGATGTGGTGCATTATGTATCTGCGAAAAGATAGACGTTTTTGCAACGCAGCTTTTAGTGTATGCTCCGCTTCGGCAATATCTGTCATAATAGTGCTCCGATTTTAGATAAAAAAAGGAGGAGATTGACAGTGATTATAGATCTCATGAGGATTTAATGTACTCAATATTAATGAAAAAGCATTTAAATAAAAAAAAGAAAGTAAATTTGTCGCCTGTAATAACTTTTTTTAGTGTAATCATAATAGTGGGTGGTTTAAAAGGTTTGAGATATGTAATTGTGATCTTTATTTCGATATGTTAATTTGTAGTTTAATAAGTTTTGACAATAAGGGGTTAGTTTTTGCCCCTAAAAAATAAAAAGCGCATAAGATAGATTTTGAAATGGAGGGTGTGTTGAGCTTAATTCCAAATTTTCTGTCAAATCGATGCTAAACCAAAGAATTTGGAGATTCCCTACTATTTTTACCGTCTTTTACTGAACAGTAACATATAACGTGTTAAAAATATCTGAAAAAATCTTTTCTTTATTATGATTCCAAAAACGCGAATTTAAGGACGATTTTGGACACAATTTCAGAATGTTTTCCGTGCCAGACAAATTTTCAAACGTGCCAAGTTTGGCAAGCGTGCCACGTATTTGCGATCACTGTTCAATACTCTAGTGAATTAAAAATTATTAACAAGTTTAATGTACAGTAACATTGTCTTTCGTATAAAGTAAATATACATTCAAATAACATCTAGAAAATAATCTTGTTTGAAACAAAAAAAATTCTGCGAAATATGAAATTTCTTACGCAAACTTCCTAAATTTCCTATATTAAAAATTGAACCTGAACCGCGTTTTTGATTGGGTTCGGGTTCGGGTTCGGGTTCACATAATTTAAAAAAAATCTTGCTCCGGAGCGGGTTCAGGTTCGGTTCGGGTTCGAAACCCTGAAAAATTATAATAAAATCAAACTTTTTTCAAAATTCTAAATATATTCAAAAAATTCTTACAAAATAAAAAATTAAAACTTTTTCCAAAATTCTAAAAATATTGCAAAAATTATTACAAAATCAAGTATGCAAACTTTTTCAAAATTTCCAAAAATATTTCAAAAACTATAACAAATTAAAAAATGTCCATGTCCAATTTCTTTTCAATTACATTTACGTCATAAAAACAGCTACATTTTTTTTTCCAAAAAATTGGCTAAAAAATAAATGAAATCATTTTTTGACACGCTTGACATTATTTTTTTGACAAACTTATAATGCCATAATTCTCTATAATAATAATAAAACTTCATGTCATACAAATTATTAATTTTATTTTTTCCAAAAAATTGGGTAAAAAAATAAATAAAAATCTTTCTTTTGATACACTTGACAACATTTTTTTGACAAACTTAATGCAATAATCTAGATTTTGGTCTCACATACCAATCCCGACCATCAAGATTTATCCAAATTCAACGTTCCTACTCGTAATCACTTAAAATGAAAGTTTTTTAAACAAAAAATATGCAAATTTTCTTGTTTTGACACACTTGACGATTTTTCTGACACACTTCCGGTACAGTTATCGAACACAACGTCCTTTTGGCTCTTTCTATTGAGTAAACCTATTATTAGAAAAAAAAATCCGTCCAGCGGTTTTCTAGATTTCGTCGGTTGTGACGGACGGCCGGCCGGCAGACAGACATACATTTTTTTTTCTTTCTTAGAATCAGTAGGTCCTAAAACGTCGAGAAATGCCAAAAAAAGTGGGGGTAAGAATTTCACTTTGAGCTCATGAATGTAATACTTAGGTCTTTCAGACCGAAGTAACATTCGATTGTAAACAAAATATTCAACGCAATGCAACGCATTATTCAAAAAGTCGGGTCAAGTGCGAATATAACTTGCTCGACAAGGTTCCGTGTATATAATAATATGAAAAAACAGTATTTGCTAATATAGTTTTCCGTTAGGTTGATTTTTGCTCATAAATTTTTATGGTGGCAACATTTTTTAATTTAATTCGTTTATTAGTCAAACATAAATACAGGTTTTCTCGAAATCATTGAAATTTGATAGAATCCGTATACCGATAACAAACGATTACAATTCTTGGACTATAAAGATTACTAGATTGCAATGGTCAGCCCGAATAATGTTTTTTTATGCCGAGTTCATCTGACTAACCATAATCTATTTAAGACTATTTTAGAACCTTAATATTATAAAATATTTTATCCACTACTACTAAAGAATATATACTTTCCATTGTAATTGTATTCATTCCTTTTTATATATAAAATTCTTCTTTATTTATTTCATTACACTTTATTTATTAAAAATTCCCCTAACAAATTAAAAACTTGATGTGTTGGTATAGCAACATAAACCAGTTAAAATAAGAACAATACATATTGTAATAAGCTTCGTCCAGAATGGGTTAAATTTAATTTACTCATTCATAAAGATGAATTAAAAGTTAACCCCTCTTAACTTGCATAAATTAATGTAAATTAAATTTGTTATACAGATGTTTACATTAATGAATTAAAAGGAGGTGTGGCCTATTGTTTCTAGAAAATACACTGGTAACAAAAACTGAGTTACCAGACGTTTCTGCTTATTTGTTTTTGAATATAAATAAGCGAACAAAATATCAGATAGTCAGTTTTAATTTGGCAATTAAAAGTGTTTATAAATATTCGCAAGCATAAGGAATAATCGGTGGTACTTGAGCCTGGGTACTAATAGTAAAAGAATTTGAACTTAGGGGAATAGTAAATACAGATTTTACGATTCCAAATATTATTGATTCAAATTGTGGAAAAGCGGTGAAGTTTAT
>OY856186.1:417955778-418191668 GCA_963693315.1 Diogma glabrata
ACGCCTTAGAGTTGAACGATTGATTTCAAATTTTGCAAATAACATTTTCAAGGGTATTCACACGCAATATGGGGGTGTCGTACAAAAAATTAAATTTTTCTTTGTAATGGCCAGAACAAAACCTTTCAAGCTTAAGTGGCCGGGGCACGCCTTAGAGTTGAACGATTGAATTCAAATTTTACACATAATTTTTTTATGGGTATTGACACGAAATGGGAGGGTGTCGCGCAAAAAATAAAAATTTTTTTTTTAAGGTCCAGAACAAAATTTCTCAACTTTAAGTGGCCGGAGGCACGTCTTAGAATTGACCGATTGATTTCAAATTTGGCAAATAATATTTTTACGGGTATTGACATGAAATGGGAGGGTGTAGTACAAAAAAATTTAAATTTTTCTTTGTAATGGCCAGAACAAAACCTCTCAACTCTAAGTGGCTGGGGGCACGCTTTCAAAATGACCGATTGATTTCAAATTTTGCAAATAATATTTTTACGGGTATTCACACGTAATGGGCGGGTGCCGTACAAAAAATTTGAATTTTTCTTTGTAATAGCCAGAACAAAACTTTTCAAGCTTAAGTGGCCGGGGGCACGCTTTAGAGTTGAACGATTGATTTCAAATTTTACACACAATTTTTTCAATACCCATATGAAATGGGAAGGTGTCGCACAAAAAATAAAAACATTTTTTTTAAGGTCCAGAACAAAATTTCTCAACTTTAAGTTTCCGGAGGCACGTCTTAGAATTGACCGATTGATTTCAAATTTTGCACATAATATTTTTACGGGTATTAACATGAAATGGGAGGGTGTCGTACAAAAAATTTAAATTTTTCTTTATAATGGCCACAACAAAACCCCTCAGCTTTAAGTGGCCGGAGGCACCCCTTAGAGTTGACCGATTGATTTCAAATTTTACAAATAATATTTTTATGGGTATCGACACCAAATGGAAGGGTGTCGTACAAAAAATTTAAATTTTTCTTTGTAATGGCCACAACCAAACCTCTCAACTTTAAGTGGCCAGGGGCACCCCTTAGAGTTGACCGATGGATTTCTAATTTTAAACATAATATTTTTATGGGTATCGATATCAAATTGGAGGGTGTTGTACAAAAAATTTAAATTTTTCTTTATAATGGCCACAACAAAACCCCTCAACTTTAAGGTGCCGGAGGCACCCCTTAGAGTTGACCGATTGATTTCAAATTTTACAAATAATATTTTTATGGGTATCGACACCAAATGGAAGGGTGTCGTACAAAAAATTTAAATTTTTCTTTGTAATAGCCACAACCAAACCTTTCAACTTTAAGTGACCGGGGGAACCCCTTAGAGTTGACCGATGGATTTCAAATTTTACACATAGAATTTTTATGGGTATCTACACCAAATCGGAGGGTGTGGTACAAAAAAATTTAAATTTTTCTTTATAATGGCCACAACAAAACCTCTCAACCCCAAGTGGCCGGGGGCATCCCTTAGAGTTGACCGATTGATTTCAAATTTTACACATAATATTTTTATGGGTATTGACCCCAAATGGGAGGGTGTCGTACAAAAATTTAAATTTTTCTTTGTAATGGCCACAACCAAACCTCTCAGCTTTAAGTGGCCGGGGGCACCCCTTAGAGTTGAACGATTGATTTCAATTTTTACACATAATTTGTTTATGGGTATTGACACGAAATGAGAGGGTGTCGCACAAAAAAAAAAAAATTTTTTTTTAGGGTCCAGAACAAAATTTCTCAACTTTAAGTGGTCGGAGGCACGTCTTAGAATTGACCGATTTATATCAGATTTTGCAAATAATATTTTTATGAGTATTCACACGAAATGGGAGGGTGCCGCAAACTGTACAATGAAAAAATAAATTCTAGTGTAATCTAAGGGCCACCCTAATGAGTACTCTTCAGAGGAGATCAAATCAATACTACCCAAACCCGCTATTTTTTCTCGTTCAACCAGAGCATCTGCCATGACCCACCCATCCACCGTTCAAATAACAAAATGTAGAACTGTCGCCTTTCAACGTGATTTTTTCAACCGTGTTTCTTATCTTTGGAATTCCTTGCCCTTATGGGTTTTCCCTGATTATTTTAATCCCCAACTTTTTAAAGTCCATGTCTACCATTTTCTTAAAGAAACATAATCCATTTCCACAATCCACAGTTGGCATGGTATCTTCGGATATTCAGAGACGTTAATTTATAATTTATTTAAATTAACACTAAACATGTCTAACTTAGTATAAAAAAAAAAAAGAAGTAATCGAACGTGATAGTACTAATTTCCAAGGACAGAAGTCATTACATTCGTTAAAAGTCAGTATTTTTCTGTAGATTTTATGGTGTGATGATGAAGACCATTTCTTAATCATTTTTAATCGTGTTTTGTGCTAGAAATTTAACCTTCTTCTTCACCAGGAAAACGTTGGTTGAGAAACTCAACTTGTGTGAGCAGCTGATGATCGAATCAAATATCATCTTGGTTGCGCAACTAATTTCGTGTCTACCACAATTAAATTCAAAATAATGACACTAATGCGTGTAGGTCTTTCAAATCCATCCACAAAGCATGAAAAAAACAGTATTCACTCTGCAGGAAACAAACAATAATCACATAATCAAACTTAAATAAAAGAACACACCTTTATTTTTTTTACTGTTGTTGCTGTTCTTGTAAAAATCAGTATTTACTCAAGACACAAACTACATATAATCAACATTATGCAGCCTTCAACATAAGAATGTCGCACCTTTATTTTTTATTACTGTTATTGTTTTTCGTTTCTGTCTTCTAAAATAATGTAGTTGAGTACTGTTTTTAGTTTATCTTAATATTTTTTTAATTTAATTAATTAGATGTGTTTACCACACCAAGTATAAAACACTCATTATTTAAAATCTCTGAATGGTATCCAATCCTCTTTATCCGATGGTACTATGTCAACTAGAAAAGAAAGGATATAGACATATTGCAAGGAATGGGGATAAATATAGTAATTGTTTTGAATGACAAAAGACATTTTCCTTAAATGTTGAGGGGCGAATTCACAATTTGACCACTCTTTTAAAATAACCATTCTGGAAAGTGAGTGAAATTGTTTTGGATTGACATTTCCGCTTGAAACAATTTTTGAGAAGCAACTAGTTGTTCGACCAACTTGTTTTATTGTAACAAAACATAAATAATGTATTATTATGGATTTGACTAACGAAAACTATGTTCTGGAGAAGAAGTATGCATTCCGAATTAGAAAGAATATTTAAAAAAATGTTGTGTAATAAGCATTACATTTTAGATTGAAGCCACTCGAGACTATACTGGAACAAAAGTTCACGATAAACTTTGAGAGAATAAGTAAAGTAACACATTATTTCTTTTTTCATATTAAACCAAGTAGCAAAATTATCTAGTTTTAATATTCTTGTTGTTATTTTCATTTCACTAGATTATACTTACTACATCTTGTCATGCTAAAAATACCTGGCGCCGCCATTTGTTTCATTTCCATTAGAAATAAATTAATAATATTATTTCAGATCTCTTATAAAATAATTTTTTTTTTTTTGAAACAATTAATAATAATTATAAATTTTGGGATTTATTTCAAATTGAATCTTTGGGTGGTAGAAATGATTTCAAATTGCTAAATTCAAGTGAATTCCTGTAATTACTTTGAACTTAATCACATTAACCACTCAGTGAAATTTTCCAAATGTTTATCAATGTCTTTTTCAATCTTAACTAAATTGTTATTCAATTTTGATACTGATTCGTGCTTAAAACATAAATGTATCATATAACAGAATAATAAAAAAATTTCAACAAATAGTTTAGAAGCTAATAAATTATAAAAAAATGTGCTACACAATAATAAAAATTGAAATGGTTTTATATCAGACAATATATTTATCGATAACATATATGGGATAGTTGAAAAGTATCTGGAATGCAAAATTAACTTGGATTTTTTTGATATTTGACTTTACATATCTTTATTATATATAATCTTTATCTCGCCACATGCTTCGAGCATGAACTACAATATAGGCAACAAAATTCTAACCGTGCGATTCTTCTCAGACCACTGGAATTTTGGGGAAAATAAATTAAAAGAATGGTTGCAGGGTTTAGAAAAGGAAGAAAATAAAATTCTACTCGCATAACTCCTTACCCCTAATAAACGTAATTTTAAGAAGTTCTATGACAAGTCTCTCTGCATCTATACTTTCCGTAGAAAATGGCAGGAGATAATTCATCTTTTATACTCGGTCTTAGATGAAATAGCAAACTACTGGTTAGGACATACTAAAAACACAAGTATTTCAACAAGTTAATCTTAACAAGCAAGTCTTACATGTCTCTACTCAAATTGAGTTTCAGTCTCACAAATGGGCCTCCCAGATTAAGATCCTTTTGAAAATTTTCACATATTTTTTCCTCAAACTGTTGAGGTGAGGTGTTGTGGAAGACTCCTTCAATTTAAAAAAGGCCCAGAAGACATTCCATGCTGTCTACTATGCCTGCCCCAATTTTCTCGTTAGCTTGAACAGAGCGGTTTCTGTAGCTTTTCGCATTCTGTACGCTTGTTGACTATTCTGCAATAGATTTTACCAGACCGGTAGTTCGTATACGGTTTTTGATCACCTTGAACATAAATGATGTCAAATTGATGGGTATATGTAGCTTCGGTTGGGATTTGTCGTAGGGGTGGGATTCGTTTTATAATTCACTTCTTACTTCGGTACTTCAGTTTTTATGATCTGGATAGTCCTTTACTCTACCAATTATCATAGCATAAGAACGCTGTTTGACAAGGATAATTGGAAACCACCCTCGAATGTTTTGGTAGTTGCCAGGTTCGACTTCCCCAAAAGATTGTTACAGCGTGCCATAGTTTAATAGTGTATCTTACTTTTTGTTGACTCAAGTCCTCCTTGGGATCAATCTCAAACAGATTCCACCTTATGTTTTAAAAATTTCTAATGTGGCTAATTTTATGCCTATAGCACACCTCTGGTAAAGCAATCAGAAAGGCAAACATAATTTAAGTTTTTCATAATTATAATTCATGGTCTGAGTAAGTTTACATTAGTATTTCATGTCTCACTATTTGTAAGAACCATCATCATGGTTCTGTTCCAAGTCGTTGGTGAACATCTTGACCCGGATCACTCACAACTCAGATCGTTTCCAAATTCCAACATACATGAAAATTGCAAAAGTAACACCAATTTATAAAACTGGTGATAAGACCGATATCGTCGGCTCCAAAGCATTTACGTGTAACTACATTTTGAAAAATAGACATGAAACGCAAAAAACGATTTATTGTGATTCTAAACTAGCTTGAAAATAAAATTTTTTTATCAACAAATAAGCTTTAGATCGCAAGTATGGTAGTGACCACAAGCGGACTTGAGTTGAAGGGTCGCTATCAGCGAATTGGAGATAGAGTTTTCGTCTGCGATCAAATATCTGGTACATATGGCACATAGAAATACATCACAAGACTATATGGAGAGAATGAAGATAGATGCGTTCTTCGACGGCATAGTAGATCCAGAGACGCGGAAGTCAGCTGTGATGACACCTAAAGCTACGTTTGCTGAAACAATAGCTTGTGCGTTGACTAGTGAGACAGCACAAGCAATTGTCTAACCTACAATTATAGTATACCGTGTAGAAATAGAAAAAGAGGATAGTTTTAGGCCCCAAAGAAGATCCCGAGAATTCAACAGTAGAATAAGATGCTGGGTGTGTGACAAACTTGGTCAAATATCTCGAGAATGCAGAGAGGCCAGACGAAAACGGGGAAGATCAACATCACCAATCAGACGGAGATCATCTGAAGAAAAGGCTCAAGCGGCAGAGGATGGTAAAATAGCAGCAGAAGGGTTAAACTAAAACGAGTCAGCTTTGAGGGGCGTAAGCTGGCTCCCACAACCGAATGCCCCATAATCTCCATCCCTATTTCAAGAATCGCAAGGAATGGTGACAGTCTAACGATTGGAGCTGAAATTGATGACAACAACTGTACCATTACACTAGATACTGGAGCTATAGTCCGTACAGATTTACTAAAAGGGGAATTACAACCAGCAGAAAAATATCGAATACAAACAGCAACAGGTCAAAGTGCACTATCAGGGGAAGCTAAATTGCTGATATAAAAATAAGAAATACGCACTTTTAGCATGAAGTTCTAGTGGCAGACATCGTTATTGAAGTAATTCTGGGCATGGACTTCATGAGGCCGAATGGATTTGTAATAGACGCTGGAAATGGAGTACTCAAGTATGGTAGCGTAGAGTTGGTTCTTCAGATGAATGGTGCAGAATCAAGTGTGAGGCGAATAATATTGGAACATCGCGAAAAGCTGCTACCTAATACCGAAACAATCGTCAGGGGAAGATTGGAGGGAGGTTTTAGGTCACCAAGGTTGTGGGTTGTGGAAGCCAATGAAAATGGTCTACAACATCAAGAGATTATTATAGGGAAAACATTAGTTGTACCAGATGAAAACTTAAGAATACCGATAAGAACACTAAATCTGTCAGGCAAAACAAAAACCCTCAAGAAAGGAACAATCGTCAGTAAATGTGAAGAAGTAACTACCATTGTGAAATGTGAACAACAGCACCCATAAAGGAAAGTCGAAAATCAAACGCAGAAGAAAGAATACAAAATCTACTACAGAAGTGGACAACAGAGCTTACAAAAGAACAAATGAAAGAAACAGAGCAGTTGCTCGAACGTTATTCGTCCATCTTCTGCAGTACATCAGCATACAACAGAAAAACTAATCTGGTTAAACATGAAATTGACACGGGAGCAGAAATGCCGATTCGCCAAGCACCAAGAAGATTACCATTAGCAAAACGGGAAGAAGCTGATAGAATGGTAAAGGATATGAAAATGGCTGGTGTTATCGAGCAATCAGATAATCCATGGAGTTTGCCTGTGGTTTTAGTTTGAAAGAAGGAAGGAACTATGAGATTCTGCGTCGACTACAGAAAACTGAATGCAGAAACAAAGAAAGATAGCTACCCATTACCTCGAATTGATGATACCTTGGACACATTATCAAGTGCCAAATTATTCTCAACATTAGATCTGCAAAGTGGTTATTGGCAGGTCCAAGAAGAAGATCGAGAAAAGACAGCGTTTAGTGTGGTTAGTGGGCTATAGCAGTTTAACGTTATGCCATTCGGGCCATGTAATGCTCCCGCAACATTTGAACGTTTAATGGAACGTGTGCTGAAAGGATTATATGCAAGGATTTCGACGATCATTTGAAGAATTTAGAAGAAGTCTTCGAGTGAATCCAAGCAGCAGGACTAACATTGAGTCCAAAGAAATGCACACTACTCAGAGAGCAAGTAAAGTATGTAATGAAGCGCTTCTCGTTGACTAAGCAACGGAGAGGCTTAGCAGGTCACGCACCTGGATGAGATTTATATAGCCCTCGGACTAGGGGCAGCCTGGGGATCAAGTAAGATTTCCTGCTACTCCAGCACAAATGATCAGATTGTACGCGAAATACATGATAAATACGGAAATGATATAAAGCAAGGGAAAAAATGAGACTCTGGCGCCCCCTCGACGAAAGAATCGCGATCAACCCGTCCAACCCCACACCCACTCTCATACTCACACACTCTCACACCTCATACACACTCACACATACATACACCCCAACCCCCATGCCTAATCCGTGCCCTTCCAGCTAAACATAATTAAGTTCCAAAATGGCTGATATGCCGATTAAAAATCTACATTAGAATTTAACACAATAAAATATGTATTTGATTAGTTATTTTACATTTTATCAACCGATTGTGTAACCCAGTGATTGTATTAATATTAAAGGAATCAATATAAGTGGTATGTTGGCTAGCGTTTACTAAAATATTTAATATAATATTTTCACAAACAGACCAATCTTCATTTCCGTTTTCATCGGTTTTCACATAAGATAAATCACAACACATTGTTACACCTCCTGATAATAACTAACGCGATAGGTATCAGTATAACGCGAATTTCGCACATGATTCAAGTATATCGCATTTCAAAAAAAAATTTTCTAAATTGCACTACTATACGGCACAAACAGATAAAAATTTTATAAAGTTGCATTAATAAATTGATCTAGAAACGACACCGACACGGACAATTAAAATAATTTTTCTAATCCAAACAAAAAAAAATTATTTAAAACCATCACACATGACAATACACTAAAAGTAAGTTTAATCCATAAAATGTTCGACGCGCATTCATGCATAGGTCCATGCCCATTCAGCTAAAATTACTAATAAGGACCACACCAAAGGCTATACTGAAGATGTGTCCTAAAGTTAAAATTAGACCTTGACGCGAATAAAACGTAATAAATGTAATACAATGAATAAAACAATTCGATAAATCGGAATTGCAGCCAACCTTCAATGTCATTGAGTTTTTTCCAATACTTTATGTCGCTGTCATTTACCGGTACAAAGTTGGATAGATATATTTTTCCCTTAATACCAGGTGTGATTGGTAGCATTGTATTAGCGAGGTAATTATAATGAATACGACCCCATGATGCAGTATTATCAACCTCTAGTGGATCCTAGTTACTAGGTACGTCGGCGAATGATCCAAAACACAATTGGTATTCAATATCCATGACCCATCAGGTGTGATCAGTTAGATTTATACATATCGTCACTAATAGCGTCGGTGATACTCCATCCGTTGAAGACTCTTCCCATATTTAATATGAAATTCAAGCAATCCTTTGTCATATGATAATTGGAACTGACACGGCCAGGCATATTACTCTTACCGTTCGCTATTGGTAAGAAAGTTTATTATTTACACATCAATTATTATACGAAGAGAGATGAAGGAATCAATATAATATTCCATCCGAATTTTACTGAACCGTCTTAAATTCATACCCACTGCCCAGTTCAATGCTGGTGATATAACCTATGGTCGAAATATTATTTGAAATCGGTTTAAGAGTTTTTGTGAAGATTGGCTCATCGGTGATATATCATCTAGCCCAGTAATATAAGATAAGTAATATATCATTAACTACGGTAAAATCATGTAATAATAATAACCATAAAAAACAAGAAATATGATAAAATTTCATTTAAGAACACTCACAGGCAAAATAAGTTAACATATAGATAATAAATTATGACGAATACTAGACGCACCGAAAAGCCTTATCATTTCGGGTGTATATAGAATGAAATACCAGTTATATACACAACCGCCCTCCATGCCTGCACGCGCTCAAAAAAACACACTCACGTACCCCTTCAAACATCCATACCTAACTATAAATGCAATGCATTACTCACCCCAAGGTTAATTCCAGTTCCATTAATAGATCATCATCCTCACGTTCCTCATTATTTAAGTTCAGCAATCAGGCAGGCGCCAATGTTGGATAATTGTTATAATGAAAGTTGTCGGAAGATGGCGGCAATGGTGGATATTCCGGAAATCGTTCCAAATTTGTGGCACTTCGGATAACCACAATGTTGAAAAAGTGCTATGCTCAACGCTGGTTGGTGATAGTAGTATTCTTTTCTTATGTATTCTCAGAAATGTGTCGGAAAATACACGCAGTCGAATGGCGACAACATATGACCACAAAAAAAATGGTTGTCCCGGTAGTGCATCAAAATGGTCGGCCCGCCGGAAGTAACTGTAGCATGCGTACAAGGAATCAGGTTAGACCACACCCCAAAATGAATTTATTATCTGAATATAAACAGTGAATCCTTTCGCTATTAAAATTTCTGTACTTCACTTAATTATCACAAAATTATCATAGCCGTGTTACACGAAAGCTATCATGACCTTAGATTGTCCCGGTGTTTGGTTTTTTATTCCTCCCATGGAAACATTTGTAATGGATATATTAATTTAAATGTTTATTTTAACCATTAGTATATAGTTCATTTAGCATAATTACAATCAATAACTAAAAATCTAGTAATAACTCGGAAAAAACGTCCCCGTTTTGTATAACTTTGGTTGTTTTAATAAGAAACTCAATCATTAAATTTTTAACATTTGGTTAGCCTTACACTAGTCAAGGTGCATCTACGTTAATATTATCTCTACAATTCAATCTTTTTTTACTAGCTTTAGACTAAATTATTTAAATTATTTTTTTTTGTTTTACAATTTAAACTATTTTACTTTTAAATTACATTAAGATTAGTTTTAAATTGAATTAATTAAAAATCACGACAACAAAAAATGCACAAAAACATTTACCTCACGTAGCTGTCAAACCGAACAAAAAACTGTCTTGTGATTTGCACAAAAAAGTCAACTAAGTCACAATGGTAAGAGAGCGAGGCCACCTGTCAATTACTATTTATACACAATTAATATCGAAAATGATGCAGTTTCTATGGGGAAATTTGATTTTCGCTGTTTTGTTAATTTTATTTTACCCATTAAGAAATTCGGATGCTAGCTTGTAAAAGAAATTTGGAAAATTTTTCAAAGAAAGAAATTATTTACAAAACATTTGAACGAATTGTATATGTAAATAACATGAGTATGGATTAATGAGAATAAGCCACCGTTTTTTATACAATTTCACAGCAATAAAGGATTACCAATCAAACATAGGAAACTACGGGTGGAATATTATTAATTAATAGATGATTGATTGTAGAAAATATATATTGATTAGCGGAACTACGGGATAATTATATCAATTCTATAACAGTGATTAACGATCACAAATTGAGCAAATAGTGTTTTAATGAAAAAGACTACACAGCCGTTTTAGAATAACAAATTTTATAGTGGTTAATGATTATACATTGGGCAAAGGAAACGGCATTGGAATAGTATTGCGCCACCACTCCTCTGATACCAAACCTATGTGACGAAAGCTATAACAAATGAGTACCATGAATTAAGTATAAGACCAAGTATACAGGACAGAGAGAAAAACGACTATATACAACTTATGCGAATGCAATTTTGACACGTATGAGGAAACAGTGCATGTCCAAACCAGGGACTCTACACAACTGCGTCATCGATCAGCAGGCTACGACATAACAAGTACTTGGGGCACAAAGTAACAACAAATGGAATACACACAGATGCTGATAAGATCACAGCAGTAAAATAATGGTCAAGACCTAAGAATTTACATGAACTTCGCAGTTTTCTGGGTTTGTGCACTTACTACCGACGTTTTGTACCAGGATTTTCCAATGTTGCTAAGAGTCTACATGAGCTCACGAGGAAGGATAAAGCTTTTGAATGGATCGAAAAGAAAGAAGATGCGTTTGTGGAGCTGCGAAAAAGATTGTGCACTGCACCAGTTCTGATTCGTGAATTCTCTTGTCTACTTCTCGTTCTCTGCTCTAGAAGTGAGGTCACTCCCATGTCGCTCCAAAAACCATTTCTCGTATCCACCGGAGTAAATCCAGCTATTAGGAATCTCGGGTGCCACCACAGTGCGCATTGGTTTATCTGTTTAAGTGGCAATTAGGGCCCTATGTGTTGAATTCAGAGCCAGTCTATGTGCTGTTGTATTTTCTTTCGGAACAGGGAACAGCACAGTAGTAACTGTTCACTCCATAGCAGTTCATTTGTTAAAACACTGTCTTATTCATAAACCAACACGTTTAATGCGATTTATCTCATGTGTTCAAACAACTTATCCGAGACACACGACTTATCGTCTTTTTTATTCTTGTAATTTTTTTCGCTCTCAATGCGGTCCTGAATGATATTCTTATGATTTGCTTTTCCATTTTTATGCATTGTTGGTTCAGGGAATTTTCCGTATATTTGCTTCTACATGTTATGCATTTGAGAAATCGATCGGAATCAAATCAATGAGTTAGAGACAATATTTTGTTTTGGTTTAGAAAAAAAAATGCCTAAAATAGTGAAATTTGTTGAGTGTTAGTTAAATTATAAGAATTAGTTCATTTTAGTAGTCAAACTAATAGTTATACTTGTACAATTTAAACAAGCTAGTACAGTTGGTTTATTCAATTTAATTAATTTAAAGAAACAAAACAAAGAAATGGCCATGTGATTTATTGAATAAGAGAACGGTTATCGAGTTTTCGTTCAATTTTTTTTTGTGTGATGCGAAAACACTTTTTGATATTTACGTGTATAATGAGCGGTAATTTTAAAACAATTAGATAACAAAAATAAAAAATTAGGTGTATGTGTTGTTTGTATATTCGATGAAAAGGTTTAAACCCTCAAATAGGAGTGTAAACTGAAAAAAGAAAGAAAAAAATGGTATTCTTACTTGTACTCACGCGACTGAAGGTTTTCGGATTACAACCTCGTTTTGCACGCAGTCTCTTCTTCCTGCTAGTGGCTCACTAAGTTCAGTATTCATTACACTCCAGTGGTTCAGATGCGGTCCATTTACCATACGTTAGAATTGGATGGTAGTGAACGTTGGTAGCTCTTAATAACAACCTCGGCCTTTATGTTGGCAGTAAATTGTCTTTCTAAATTCGTAATTTTTGGTACGCAGTCCAAAATGTGGTACGTGCCTACTTTGTTCTCTATGGAGGTAGTAGCAGAAAAATCTGCATTGCTGATGTTGGTGTGGTTCTAAAAGCACCCGAGGCACAGAGGCACACACGTCTCTGTATTTTTGTGAAGATTGTCTTAGGTAGCTCATACTTGGTTTATTTTCGACCACCAAACCAAAGCTGCGTATGACAATATTAGTTTTCATATTATGAAATTGTATTGCCGCGATTTCTTTTTATTATTTTTTTATTTGTATATCCTCAATTAAACCCGTTTTTTGAATTAATATAAATAATTATTGTTAAAAAATCTATTTATTTCTGAAAATCTGATGGGCTAGGCCCATCTTCAGGATTATAGATATTACCTTTATCACATGTAGAAATATGAATATCTGGATTTTCTTTTAAGAATCTTGTTGTTATTTTCAGTGCCTTTAAGGGAAACTTATCAATCTGATTCAATTTTATTTTATTTTTGATATGATTAGTGATAACATAAGACAAATAAAGAACGCAATTGCTTACGTAAGGATTCATCAGTATATGTATTTAGAAATTATAAATTCTCTGTCAACAATTAAATCCAAGGTTGGCATCTTTTTATTTATAATTTCTAAATATACTGATGAATCCTTACGTAAGCAAATGAATTCTCATTTGACTTATGTTATCACTAATCATATCAAAAATAAAATAAAATTGAATCGGATTGATAAGTTTCTCTTAAAGGCACTGGAAATAACAACAACATTCTTAAAAGAAAATCCAGTTATTCATATTTCTACATGTGATAAAGGTAATATCACAATCATTTCTAATTTTTTTGAGTATGAAGATAAAGTGAAACAATTATTGAATGATGTTGAGAGTTTTGAGACATTAATTTTTGATCCAACATCATCACTTGAAAAGAAAAATAATAGGTTAGTTAGTACATTAAATAATAAAACGTACAAATATATTACTCAAGAAATTGTGCTTGATGCACTACATTCATATGATCTGTAAAGGAGAACTGCTTCATTGGAAGTCCAATGAAGTTGTATAGTAGGCCGCGCACCTAGTGAGATTGATAAAGGCCAAAACTAGCAGCAGTCTGTGGGATCGAGGGAATGTGCCTGCATTCCAGTACAAATTGTCGGAGTAGTACGCGTGTTTTGTAATTTAAACGGATCAAGAAAATTAACTCAAAGTGGAAAAGGAAGACTCTGTTGACCCTTACTGCAGAAGAAAACAGCGACCGTCACGTCACCTCCATAATTAAACTCCATTAACACGCTCCCACACCTCACACACTCACTCACACAACCACTTACACTCACGCATGCACACATATTCTCATACATGCATTCACGTACATACACACACGCACACAATCCTATACCTAGATAAATAGATTCACATATACTCATCACATAGTTTAAGTATATGCGTTTCAGTGAGAAATTCCTGTCTATTTCAAATGCTGATGATGTTAAGCAAGCGTCAGGAAAGTGTAAAGTACTGCATTGATTGAGGACTAACTAAGCAATACCATAGCCACCACGATGCAGCCCAGCTTGTAGATTCCCAGTATGATTTTCAAATGCATGATTCACCAACAAGTGAAATCTTGCAAAAGAAAATTGTGGTCCAATCAGAACACTGGTGGGAAAATACAAAAGCGATAAGGTCTCCCATGAATTCGGAATAACTGAGAATGATGATAAATTCTTATCTGGCGAACTTCCAACTGCAATATTAAATGATAATCCAATCAAACGCAATGTCAAACCACAGTGTGGCAAATCCCATACGAAATTCAAACGTTGCTGATTCAAGAAATTGGCCCCTCCAAACAGAGTTGAGAAGATACGTGATCGGAGTATTGCCTGTGCACTATGGTATAAGTCCTGCCCATGATCAAATTTCATTCACATATCCCTAGACCCGCACCTAAGTATACACACACACACTTGCACACATATTCACACTTACATATATATACAAAAATTACTCACCCCATAATGCGGTTGGACCCCACTCCTCTATCCCCTAGTCTCGCCTAGCCATTCTTCGTGGGCCAGTTCCAAAATATTTTGCGGCTGTTGTTCGATTGGAGTCGATTTCAGTGCTAGTATGTTCCCTTCGCTTTAAGTTTCTCCCCAAAATAATCACAATAACCCGTTGAAATAATAACCGCAGTTTCCCATTTAAAACAAAACTGGTTGAGCTACCGAACCGGTAAATACGCTAAATATTTTGGGAATTAGCTTTGTCCGTTAATTTAACTGAATCCAGGTCCAGTGTAAGATAATTAATTTTTTTGGTGTGTCAATCTTAACATCAAGAAAGCCACGACATTGAGTTATAATTCTTGCCCATCAAAGAAAACAAACACCTCCGGATTTATCAACCATGACTATAATTTTCACTTTAAATTGCTAATTACAAATAGTTTGTTACTAATTAAATTGATAACAGAAAAAAATAAAGCACAGCATTTATCTACTTAGTTTAATAATCACTTAGTTACTAATAACACAAACAAACAGTCAATTTTATTTTATTAATTTTTTTTCTCGGTTTTGTTTTCACGATATTTAATGTAGATATTTTCTTAATATAAACGACCTTCTTCTTGTTTTAATATGACCGTAATGTCATTACAGGTCCAATTAGAAAAATTTTTCGCCATCTTTTACCAATGAACCATTATTAACAAAAAAAACAAATTTTTCTTACTTTTACTCCTGATACGGAGATTGTGGTGTACTGCTGCAGTAATGGACATTCTATTCTCCAAAACCAAAACGACATCAATCACAGAATTTAATTATTAAGAACTTCTTGGACAATTTAAACTAATTAACGCCAATTTTTCTATGATGACTCGCACACCGAATCTCAAATGCAAAAATCCAATTTGATGGTCAGAATAATAGAGACTAAGATGGCCTCTATACTCAAACACGAGTATTTATAATCAAATGAAGAGGCCTTTTTTTTAGAAGATAATAAAAACGGTAAGCATTAACTAGTAAATTTTTAACGATTACTGAACCCACCAAGAAGGTGGTGATGGGTTTCAATTAATGCATCATTACAGATCCTAAAATTATATTCGCTTATGAAGTTGAACAAAATAGTGTTTTAAATTATTTGGATTTAAGTATTCATCATTTGGATAATAAAAAGGCTATTATTAATTGATATCATAAAGAAATTGCTTCTAACCGATTACTTAATTATTATTCTACACATCCCTATAATATGAAGATTAAAGTTGCTCAATCATTTATTCAAAAAATATTTCGACATAGCCATAAAAGTTTTTGGAATGATAATTTAAAAAGAATATTTAACATACTTCGTATTAATATATTTTTCAAATCACCCCTTGACGTACCACCAGTACACATCTCTGCTACTTTTAGTCTTGTTAACATAGACAATCACAAGAACTTTATCATCAAGGAACAAGAGAACCAACACAACGAAAAAAAGGAGAGTATGTGCCTTTCAATTGCTTTTAAATTCAAGAAAACTAGTCAAAAATAAATCCGGCTCGACGGACCATACTCTTATATAAAGGAATTTAAAATGAAGAATTTTCTTAAGAGAGGGCAAGATAATAATATTTACCACCAACACAATGGTAAAAAATTTCAAAATTTTATTTATTATAAAAGAAGTGTTTGAAATATTTGAATGATTTTTTTTAAACTAATAAATGAACTTATGTTCAAAGAAACTCTTGTCAATTGTGAAAAGAAGTATAAAAGCCAGGAAGGAGAATCATGGTCCATCCAATTGCTTTTAAATCCAAGAAAACTATTTATAATTGAATCCGGTTCGAAGGACTATTTTTATATGAAAAGGAATTCAAAATAAAGGAGGAATTGTTAGAGACAAAATAATATTTGCCACCAACACAACGGAAAACCCATTTTCAGCGATTTTTTTAAACTTGTAAATGAAAAGTGGAGAAAAATTTCAAAGAAACCTCTTTCGATTTTAGAAAGATATATAACAGGCCATAAATAAAGAAGCATGGGTCTTTCAATTGCTTTTAAATAAAACAAAACTATTCTCCTATGGAAATTAATTCAAATAAAGAATAGTAGATTCTTGTAAGAACTTAGAATGAAGGCAATTCTTCACGAGGATGAAGTTTCATCCGAGTGAAGAAACTCAGCAAACTACTCAAAAACTTCTCCATTTAGTGTTTCGAGAAAATATTACAGCATCACAAATTTCTTTCAAAATTCCAAAAATATTGCAAAAATTAAACAAAATCAAACTTTTCTCAAAATTCTAAAAATATTCCAAAAATTATTACAAATTATTAAATCAAAGATTAAAATTTTTTTCAAAAATTATAACAAAATCAAAAATTGAAACTTTTTTCAAAATTCCAAAAATATTCCAAAAAATGAAATATTTAAATTTTTTTTAAACTCCAATAATATTCTAAAAATTCTTAAAAATTCAAAAATTCAAACTATTTCCGAAATTCTAAAAAATTGCAATCATTATTACAAAATCAAAAATTGAAACTGTTTTCGAAATTCCAAAAATTATAATAAAATCAAAAATCAAAAATTTTTCAAAATTCTAAAAATATTGCAAAAATTCTTACAAAATCAAATATACGAACTTTTTTCAAAATTCGAAAAATATTTCAAAAACTATAACAAATTCAAAAATTTCCCTGTCCAATTTCATTTTCAATTACATTTACGTCATAAAAACAGCTACATTTTTTTCCAAAAAATTGGATAAAAAAATAAATGAAATCAATTTTTGACATACTTGACATTATTTTTTTGACAAACTTATAATGCCATAATTCTCTATAATAATAATAATAAAATTTCATGTCATACAAATAATTTATTTTATTTTTTTTCAAAAAATTGTGTAAAAAAAATAAAAAAAATCTTTCTTTTGACCCACGTGTCAACATTTTTTAAAAAACTTATAATACCATAATTCTCTATAATAATAATAAAATTTCATGTCATACAAATAAGTAATTTTATTTTTTTTCCAAAAAATGGTAAACAAAATAAATAAAAAAATTTTTTTTGACACACTTGACAACATTTTTTTGACAAACTTATAAGACCATAATTCTCTATAATAATAATAAAATTTCATGTCATACAAATAATTAATTTTATTTTTTTACAAAAAATTGGGTAAAAAAATAAATCAAATCTTTCTCTTGACACACTTGACTACATTTCATTGAAAAATTTATAATGCAATTCTTTAGAATCAGTAGGTAAATGTCGAGAAATGCCAAAAAGTGGTGGTAAGACTCGTATTTCACTTTTGGCTCGAGAATGTAATACTTAAAGGTCTTTCAGACCGAAGTAATTTTAACAAATAATGAATATTTTTAAGCAATCATTGAAAAATAACTCTTTTAAATCAAGTTTATTCAGTTTTGCAGAATTACTTGGAAAATGTTTACGGGCTTATGTAATGCCAATGTTAATTTTTTTTACACCATCGTTTCAACGTAAACGTAAACGTTTCAACAAAAACAAAGATTACTGATTTTTTTGAAAAAATTGTTTCCAGCACAGGAGAATTTCCGTGTCGCCTTTTTCGAGAATTGGGGTCGCCTTTTTGGTTTTAAATCCAAATCAAACGTAAAACTGAGTATTTTGATTTCAAAAAATTACAGCGTATTTGGGACATAGTAAGATACGTTTTCACCAAATTGTGTGAACAAAAAAAATTTTTTGTGGGAGATAAAAATTAAAAACGAAAAGACCTTTTTTCTCGGTTTTTTCTATTTTCACTTCAAATTTTAGATTATGTGAAAAATGGCTTGCATTAATAGACCTTTTTATTACCTACAACTTTTACCTTAAACTTTTTTCGATAGAGGGTCTATTTTCGCTGAAAATCGTGAAAAACCATTTTCTACCCCTAAAAGCTCACCCCATTTCACCCTCGTAACTCGGATCACCTTTAATTTATATTTCCCATCATTTGCGCAATATTTTCTTTCTTATCCAATAGTTTTTATGCAGTTACTAATTTTTTCCTCACAAAAAGCTATTTTCACTGGTCTATAAATGAAAAAGTGAGAAAAAGTTAAAAAATCTTTTAACGATTTTAAAGAGAATATAAAAGCCCAGAAAAGAGAAGCAATGGCTGCCCAATTGCTTTTAAATCCAAGAAAGGTATTTAACAATGAACCCGGCTCGAATGACCATTTTCGTATGGAAGAGAATTCAAAATAAAGCAAACATTTAGGCGCGCTATACACTTGCGCTAAACTATGCGAACTATGTTTTTTGTATACAACGTAATTATACAAAAAAACATTCCGGAAACAAAACATTTAAAAAAATAAAATAAAAAAGGAAACATTACATTCATTGCATTTTGTTTAAAAAATATTAGTCGCGTTAAAACATTTTTTTTAAAAAACATAGTTCGCATAGTTTAGCTCAGGTGTATAGCGCGCTTTAAAATTAGAAACAACTGCATGCTAAAACTAATAAAAGACAAAGGAAATTATGTCCTTTACGAATTAACCGACACCCTCTAGATTTCTCGCTTTAAACATTTTAAGTTAATTGTTTTCTTTCATATAAGGCTAGCTACTTATGTAATCATCCTTATCCACAAAGAAGAAGAGCGATTGTTCGTATAACCACAACCTCAAATCTCAGATAAACTGAAATTAAACAAAAATAATTTTAATTACAACATATTTAGTCAGGACCATCAATGAATCTTATAAATGCTTTTTTATTAATAATTACTAAATTATTACGGATATGTTCATATTTAGCAGATGATAACTCGACCACAAAAATAAAAAATAATTCAAATCGAGATTAAAAATATAACAGTTGTTTTTAGTTCATTTTAATCCGCGGTGGCTTATTGTTATGTTGTATAATAATCAACAATAAAAAAAATTGTAAATAAGAAAATATGAAACAAATATTAAGCAAAAATTGGAAAAACTAACATAATGTTGTAATTTAATTAAGAAAATATATATTTTCATGTTATTTGCGTGTTACAATTCTTGTTTATGGATGATTTATTTTAGTGAGTTAAAAAAAGTTTGAGTGATATTTATGTTTTTATCATCCTATGTAATTAATTCAGTTTTGGAAAATAAATTAGTTAAATTATTGATAAAAGTTGCAATTTTAAAAAATAAATTGGATGTGTTCTACAAGAAATAAGGGGATACTAATCAAAATTAAACGGAAAAAAATAGTAACGTAATTGACTGTAGTAACAGATAAGCATTAAAAGTATGTAGATAAATTCGTTATATGTTTTTGTGTGGATATGTTGTATTCTAGATAAAATTTTTGAAGATAATTTGTTTAATTTTAATAAAAATTACGCCAACAAAATCATTACAAGTGCTGAAAAAAATGTATTTAAAAAGGAGAGACATTATTCGAAAAATTGATTTGTTTACTATCTGCTACCTGGCTTACTTTAAACAGAAAGTAGTACCTCCAATATAAATCTCGAAAATTTGAACAGTTGATGGAAATGATTTGGGCTTGAAGAGTTTTTCTAAACGAAGCATTGTTTCTAAAAACCTGAGTTTTCAAAACTCGCCGATTCCGGTCTCATATCTTAAATTCTCAACGGATCCGGGTCTGACGCAGGTACATATGAAACAAAAAATAAACGTATCTGAATTATTGATTGTTTATTTGCTTAACTACAAGCTTAAATATAATATTACTTAAGCTGTACCAAAACGTTGAAAAACTTATTCCCAAATGCCGATTTACGCTACCTCTGTTCAGCTGCCCCCCCCCCCCCCCCGCAAAAATAAAAAAACTTTAGCTCAGAATTAGGAGCTATTTAGGAGCTATCAGAAAACACAAGAATAAAGTTTTGAGCTCGAACCCCTAAGCAGAAATTTTCATTTGAAAATGGTGGGGCTAAGTGAACGATCACTCAGCCGCCCCCCCCACCTCTTAAAAATAACTCCAGAGGGCCGTGAATAGACTCTAAATTAGAAGTTATTTAGGAGCTCTTAAGGCTGTAGATTTTTGATTTTGAAGCTCTACCCCTATTCTTAAAACAACCCCAAACTAGTCTGCAAGCGAAGATAACACATAAAAAATACCATTAAATTAAAAATTTCTTTTAGTAGTTCTTGAATTAAAAAAAACATAAAAACAAGCAACTGTTTATTTCTGAGGTGCAACTCTTTAGCAGAAAAACCACCCCTTGGGTTAAACACGCATAAGGGAACTACGTTAAACATAATCGACACAAAAATATAATATATCAGGGTGCGGATAAAGTTCCGAAATATAAAGTGACATATGTAGTAAGTTCCTAAATTGAAAAATCATTTACTAACATAAAACGATCCGTATCTCTATGCTTTAAGATAGGTCTCTTATGCGTGCATGATACAAGGTTTGGCACTTTCAAAGGGGTTGAAAATCAGAAATATAGAATGACACATTTATTAAGCTCCTAAATCGGAACTTTATCCGCTCCCTGATATATTTTTGTGTCGATTATGTTTAACATAGTTCCCTTATGCGTGTTTGACCCAAGGGATAGTTTTTCTGCTACAGGGTTGCAACTCATAAATAAACAGTTGCTTGTTTTTATATTTTTTTTTAATTCAAGAACAACATGTAGCAAAGAAATTTTGAATTTATTGGTATTTTTTATGTGTTATCTTCGCTTGCAGACTAGTTTTGATGTTGTATAGGGGTGAAGCTAGAATAGGGGTGGAGCTCCAAAATCAGAAGTATACAGCCTTAAAAGCTCCGAAATAGCTCCTAATTATGAGTCTATTCACGACCCTCTGGAGTTATTTTTAAGGTGTGTGTGGGGGGGGCTGAGTAAACGTTCACTTAGCCCCCCCCCCCCCATTTTCAAATGAAAATTTCTGCTTGGGGGTTCGAGCTCAAAATTTCATTCTTGCGTTTTTTGATAGCTCCTAATTCTGAGATATAGTATTTTTGATTTTTGCATGGTGGGGGTGCAAAACCAGTTTTGGGTAGTTTTAAGAATAGGGGGGGAGCTCTAAAATCAAAAGTATACAACCTTAAGAGCTCCTAAATAGTTCCTAATTTTGAGCCTACTACCGATCCTCTAGAGTTATGTTTAAGGTGTAGGGGGTTGAGTGAACGTTCACTCAGCCCCCAATTTTCAAATGAAGATTTCTGCTTAGGAGGTCGAGCTCAAAATTTTATTCTTTCATTTTTTGAAAGCTTCTAAATAGCTCATAATTCTGAGCTAAATTTTTTTTATTTTTACGTGGCGGGGCGGGCCAGCTGAACAGAGGTATTTAAGTTTGGTACAACTGATGATGTTTTTTTCTTATCCGTTTGTACAGTTCTTCTCAAAGTTGATGTTTCGTTCTTTTGAGTGTTTTAGAAAAATTTAAGTCTCTGTTTAATTTGAAACACAACGATATTAAAAAAAACTGTCTGAATCCAAATACAGTTACTGTCGACTAATTGGAATATTTTTTAAGAAAGCTGAAATTCTGGAAATGAATATTTCATGCTAAATGGAAAAATTATATTTGATTGATTTCAGCTTAAGTCCCTTCTGACTTTTATTCTAACTAATTTGGAATTAATCTTCATGTTAAGATAGTAAAAATTAGAGAATTTCAATGGAAACAAACAAACAATAGCACAATAAACGATAACAATAAACGATAACATATATCAGAAATTTGGGATTTTTTCGGTTGCATCGTCAAAGATTCGTCATCATCCAAATTATGAGTACACATTGAGTGTTTCAAATTTGGTGCAATCAATATCACTCGTTATCATATAAATTTAGTGAATTATGTGCTGGGGATAAAACATTTCGATAAAGTTTACATTCTGTCAATTTTATTTAACACAATATCAAGGAACGATTCCTTACACAGTTACCCGACTGGAAATTAGTTCAGGAAACCCGGATTATGATCAGATCCGGATCAGATTTTTCGTAATACGGCCATCTGATCAGTTCCTGATCAGCGTACAGGACCGTTTCCCTTGATCCGGCCATCTGATCAGTTCCTGATCAGCGTACAGTACCGTTTTCCTTGATCCGGCTGTCTGATCAGTTACTGATCAGCGTGCAGTACTTTATCCGTTGATCCGGCTATCTGATCAGTTAGTGATCAGCGTGCAGTACTTTATCCGTTGATCCAGTCATACGATCAGTTTCTGATCGAAAAAACTCATTTTATCCGATGTCCTGAACTGGATAATAATACAAAATTTAGTTTTTTACCTGATCCATTCTGTATGTAATATAACTGAACTGTATAACTGAATTATTATTTTGATTATATTATCGACGTCATAATAGTACATTTATGGTAATATTTTTTTCATTTTTTAATGTCAAATTAATATTTAAGAACAAAATTAATTCTAAGTCTTTGAACGGATCTGGTATGGATCTCTTGACCAGACCGGACAAGAAACTGTTGAATGGATCCGGAATGGATCTTTAAGATGGATCCGGAATAGATCTTTGAAATGGATCCGGAATGGATCTTTGAAATGGATCCGGAATGGATCTTTGAAATGGATCCGGCATTGATCATTTAAACGGATCCTTTACGGATCATATATGGCGTGACGATTTTTAATCATGTCCGGATCAGGAGGCCTGATTCATCTCTGATCAGTCTTCAGGCAATTCTGATCCGGATCGGACCCTATACTGATCTAATTTCTAGTCGGGTATGCAAAAATTCGCCAATGTTGACCTTTTGTAACTAAATGCGTCTTATCTCTATCAACCAGAAAACCTTTAAGCCTCTGCTTCTGTTTCTTTAGTGATAACTTTTTTAGCATTTATGCTCCATGACGGAGTGTTGCCTAACTAGCTGACTTCCCCTATATATCATAGTCACTCAAAGCAACAGTATAGTTAGCATAGTATCCCAGACTTTTTAACGTCATTTATTACGTTGGTGTTCCATTGTAGTCGTGATCTACTTTGGGGGTTTCCATTCTGAGGCATTACATTTTCTGTAGTTAAACTCGAAATTCTAGGTCGTGTTATTTGAGTTATTTTGAATGAATTTGGTTGGTGTAGGAGAGAGGATTTGTTAGATAGCTCCCATCAAAAGAATGACTATGAATACCTTTTTTCTTATTATGGCTTTTGCTTTACCGTGGTTGTGTCGGCGTACCGCATAAACCTAATCATAGAAAACAATGTGCATTTCCCGCTCGTGTGGTTACACTTTACAGCCCTCAGTATGTAAATTTCAACTTCATTTTAATGGCCCAGCTATGGCTAATATTCTTCACCTTCTTCACGTAGGGCACCCAGTAATGGTCATTTGGCGTGCCGTTTGTAATATCCTGACCAGGTATTAAAATCGATTGATGTCACTTCGATGTTCAAACTGTTTGTGCCTTGTGTTACGCATGGCCAGGTCCGACAAGAGGGGGGTGCAAAGGGGGGGGGGGGTTTCCCACGGGCCCAGCTTTTTAAAAGGGCCCGGACTCCGACCAAAATGAAAATATTATATAGAGAAAAAATAATTTTTAACCAAAACTAAAGTATATGTGAATTTGATCTTTCACTAAATTCTTATCATTAATAAAATACACGTTAATTTAATTAATTTGGCTTCAGTTTAAATAAGAAGTATTTCTTTTCAAGGATGGGTCATATAATATAAAGTTGCCGTAATACCGTACATATGTGATTAGTGATTACAAATGTAAGGAGACGATAAAAAGCGGCCAACTTTGCATAGGACGAATTAAAAAATTGACAGTAACCAAAAAATCAAAGTATTGAGACGAAATTTAAATTAATTGTTTCATGGAGGACCTGAAAAGAATCAATCCTGTTGTGACCGCTTGTATTGTCAAATGGCAACTGGTTCTGAGCACCACCCATGACAAATATTTATTTTTCTCTCACAAAAACAAAACAATTAACACAAACCATTCGCGCTTTGAATTTCTAATATGGAGAATATATTACACGACTTAGTAAATGTTTTCCAAATGTAAACAATGCTTCCTCAGCAACAAAAGTTAATCCTGTTTATAAATTAGAATCCTCAATTCCCTTAATTTGTACATCGCAAGTAGAAAACCAACCCAAGCATATCGGGTTTCGCAATGGTTTTGATATTGGTAGTTAGTTTAGAAGATAAAATAAAAAAGTCACAAATTACTGAAAATGTGATTCGTCGAGGGCATATGTAAATGCCTACATTGTGAGTCTGTGATCGTAAACCATTTTCTAAGTCGTTCCTTTTCAAACTTTTACCAAAAGGAGAAAAAATTTAACGAGATTGGTTAGTTGTGAACTCCAATAAAGATGCCTTTTATTACCTACCGTGTCTATTACTTAGCACGAATATTAAGTAAAATTGTTCTTATTTCTGTCGTCCTCAAGGATATTCTTAAGTTAAATTATACGACAGATTACCGGCTTACAATTATTTTGCGATCAAATGGAAGGCCAAGCAAAAATAATGAGGCACATTTTAAAAAGAATTTTGGGTACTATTTTGTTTTGAGGTGAAAGGAGAATGGCTTTGAGCGGAGACAGCCATCTGATTGATGAACCAAATATCGGTAACTTCTTGGGAATTTTGGAGATTATTAGTCCATGTGATCCTTTGCTGCGTTATCAGTTAGAAAAAATAAGAATTTCTAAGCAAGCTTAGTATCGTTAACAAGTCCATTATTTATCATCGGAAATCCAAAATGAGCTCATTCAATTATGTGCAAGCCATTTAGAATTAGTAATTCAAGCTGAATGAAGGACAAGGGTATGCTAACGCAAGCAACATGAAAAGTGAAAACAAGAGTACAAAAAGATTTGTAGAGAAAACCTGTATGCTGTGTATTCCCCATGTGAAGCTCACAGTCTCAATCTCTGTTGAGTTGATTCTGCCGAATGATGTTCAAATTAGGTTTCATTTGTTAGAATAATTTAATAAATGCTATAGGTGAAAAACACGTGAAATCAGCAAGGCCTGGAAATGAGGTTTTAATTTTGTATATTTAGGTATTGGAATTCGTTGACATAAATAAAAACAAATTCCTGCGTTTTTAGTTTCTTTTTTTCCTTTCTTAAGATACAGGGTGTTGAAAAATCAAGATATTGCTCGACCCTGGTGTATTGGAAATGGCTCTACCGTCAAAACTACTGGACTGATTTTAATGTTATATAGCTCGAAATGTAGGTATTGAACAGAGCCAATCAAAATAATAATTCACATTATATGACCTTGAACACTTTCTTTTTGAAAAATAACGGTAAAAAGTTCAAATTCGATTTTCTAGAAATGCCATTTTTTTAAATTTTTGATTTTTTAATGTGTGAAAGATACATATGTTACTAACATTTTATAAAAAATTCAGCAGGAGAAAATTTTTTGTTTTTTTTTTATTAATTTTATTGCAACACGCCTTAAAATTTTTCATCATAAAAAAAAGTGGAGTTAAAAAATTAACAGTTTTTTTTGGATTTACATATATGTTTTTATAATAAATTTTTAATTTTAACTCAAAATAAATATTTTACACATTTTTTATCATTTATTTAGTTTTACATTACTAAATTCCGTAGAGTTAGAATGACGTCTAGCTAAGATTGATCCATCATTTGTAGGAATGTATGAGTGATATCCTCGTGTCCCAGGGATTGTTTTTAAATTGGCGTATCTATCAGCTAGTTGTTTCGTTTTGTAATGTTACCTGCCTCCGTTACATAACAAAAATGCACGTTATCTTGAAAATTGCCTGGAGCTGCTGCCCAGTTATATAACTCCAGAGGTGTTGATATAACTTTGTCGTATTGTTTCTTAAAACTCGCTCTAGTTGCTTTTTTTTTTACTTTTCCTCCAATTCCATCACATCAAAACTGCTCTAACCAGGTAACGAGTAGGTACAATTCACCAAGGAGTAGTTAGTTGAAGACGTACAAACGATTTTTTTGATCACAGTACTGTAGCCACTCTATATTCTGATCTAATAGACTATGAGCCCACGACGGTCAGACCTTCGTTATTTTATAAAAGCTGAAAGTTTCTCTGCGCATACTCCCTACTCAGGTAGGAACATGGTGGCTTTGCCAGGAAGCAGGTAACAAAGGGGCCTCCAAAGTTTCGTGAAAGTATAAAAGGCAATTTTTTTATATATTCTTTGGGATAGTATTAGAAGTCACGTCACCCATTGACACTTGCTATCGTGGCAACCCCCTGCCAGACGCCCTTAAACTTGATCAATTTCTTAAAGCTTAAGGGTGTCTAGCAGAGGGTTACCACGATAGTAAGTGTCTGGCAATGGGTGACGTGACTTCTAATACTATCCCGAAGAATATATAAAAAATTACCTTTTATACTTTCACGAAACTTTAAATGCCTCTTTGTTACCTGCTCCCTGTCAAAGCCACCATGATCCAAACTTCATATGTCGCTAATCGTTCCTACCTGAGTGGGGGTATGGGCAGAAAAACTTTCAGCTTTTATAAAATAACGAAGGTCTGGCCGTCGCGGCCATAAGGGTTCTATAAGCTATAATCTTATCTGTTAATTGAAGTACACATAATATATATTTTTGTGCTAAAAATAATATAATATTTGCTGTGATAAAATATACTATATCGAATATTAAGTAATCTCCCTGGACTAAAATTGCCCAGCTTTATTTTTTGAGAGTCAACAAAAAATATATTGTGATTAAAAATTAACTAAAAGTCAATTTTTCTCCATAAAACAAAAACAATACTTCCACTACACCTAAGTTAACAAAAAATAGAAACTAGGGAAAAGTATAATATGAGTCTAAACCAGGGATTGGGAACCTTTTTATCATTAAAGGCCAATTATAATTTTGCAAATCGTTAACAGGCCGCATTATGGCGAGTATTGTTACCAAGTTTGGGGGGCTGCATCTGTTACTATAATGGCTCTGACGAATTGTTAATTTTTTCTGATATCGTTGTTTTTTATAAATATCTTCATCAGCAGTGTTCGGATGAAATCAAATCCATTATGCCTGCAAACAGTC
Source organism: Diogma glabrata (assembly GCA_963693315.1). NCBI lineage: Eukaryota > Metazoa > Arthropoda > Insecta > Diptera > Cylindrotomidae > Diogma > Diogma glabrata. The sequence goes on from OY856186.1 coordinate 417,983,358, forward strand.
AAGCTGTTGAGATCACTCACTCACCACTGTCATATAGTGACAGAATGCAGAGGGGTTTCTCTGTTTGCACAACAAAATCAACTAGCTAATAGATACACCAATTTAAAAACAATTCCTGGGACACGAGGATATCACTCATACATTCCTACAAATGGTGGATCAATCTTAGCTAGACGTTCTTCTAGCTCTACGAAATTTAGTAATGTAAAATTAAATAAATGATGAAAAATGTGTAAAATATTTATTTTGAGTTAAAATTAAAAATTTACCATAAAAACATATATGTAAATCCAAAAACACTGTTAATTTTTTATGATGAAAAATGTGTTATGATTTTTTTTATGATGAAAAATTTTAAGGCGTGTTGCAATAAAACTAATAACAAAAAAACAAAAAATTTTCCCCTCCTGAATTTTTTATAAAATGTTAGTAACATATGTACCTTTCACATATTAAAAAATCAAAAATTTAGAAAAATGGCATTTCTAGAAAATCGAATTTGAAGTTTATACCGTTATTTTTCAAAAAGAAAGTGTTCAAGGTCATATAATGTGAATTATTATTTATTAACCTACATTTCGTTTAATACCTACATTTTGAGCTATATAACATTAAAATCAGTCCAGTAGTTTTGACTGTAGAGCCATTTCAATACACCAGGGTCGAGCAATTTTTTGATATTTCATCACCCTGTATCTTAAGATAGGGTAAAAAAAAAAAAACTAAAAACGCAGAAAATTTTTTTTTATTGATGTCAACGAATTCCAATACCTAAATATATAAAATTAAAACCTCATTTCCGGAATTGCATGTTTTTTGCTGATTCACGTGTTTTTCACCTATAACTTATTTAGCAGAAGCACTCAACGATGAGCAATTTTAAAGAAAGGTATTCCGCAGTCACCACATAAGCTTTCTAACAGGCCGATATCAGCTAGAATTGATGCTGTTAGATCTTTTTCAGTACTAAAAATATGGCTGAAGATCTTAAAGGTCTTAATTTAACAGCTAATACTTATCTAGACATCTACGGAGTTAAAATAGTACATGAGAAAATTTACCTGAAGATTAATGCCTTCAATATGACTTAAAATCTGGCTCGCAGAACTGCAGATTCTAAGAAATCAATGTGAGGTTATCTTGAAGGAAAGTAAATGGTGACAAATGGTTGAAATATTTCTTCTTTTTTGTCAATAAGTACAAAAATAAAACGGTACAGAACCGTTTCTGGAAATGGAAATGAAGATCCTGAAAACATCCGCATTTATGACCAAGAAACAGAATTCAAAAGAAACACGATTTTGGTTATTGCAGATTTAGTATATGCGGAACATTTAGAAAAAAATCTTTCGCTCTAGATTTATTGAATGCAATTGCCATTAAAAATATTGATACTATTTTTCCAGCGCCATTGCCAACGTTCCTGTAGAGTATTATTACGAATCAAAAATTTCGACTGATCCTGTCTCTTTCAAGAGCATGTCTTGCGAATCTGTACTAAGAATCAAAATTAGCGAGGCAGTTCGGTGACATTATAGATGTTTTTGTATCAACCAAAGCGTTGAAAGCTCAATTGTTATAAAAAAAGTAAGAACAACTCACAAAATTCGCTTTTGACATACGAGTTCACGTGAGATATCACATAAACCACTGGCAATAGCATTAAAAATAAAGAGATATTACTAGCCAAGGTGATTGCTTAGGGGTGCTGGTAGATGAACTCTATTCAGCCAACGGTAGCACCCTCAATCTTAGCTATGAAGTATTCCTTGACGATAGTACGTTTTTGCTTGATCGAAGAATTGAGCCTTCATATAACTCTATGTGTGGACTATTCAATGAGGAAGACAGCGTAGCTGAATTATTAGCAAACTCGTTTTGTCTTTGCAAATTTTCAAATCAAATTTGCTATTTATCTCTTATTTTATTTTTATTTTCTCTATCCTATCACGATGAATTCGCCTGTCTATATTTAACATTCTTATAAAATTGTTTTTAAACAAATACAACAACGTTATAACATTTTAATTTTTGTGATATTATAATTTAATTGGTTAATAAAATAACATAAATGTAAGGTGGGCCCGTATTTCATTTCCCCCCACCGGGCCCCGTTTTCCTCTCTACGGCCCTGCGCATGGTTACCATACTTTTGCTGTGGCCATACTTAAGCTGTGGCCAATTAAACTCATGTTGCGTATAAAATGGTCTGTATTAAGTTACTGAAATGTGCTGGATGATGCATATAAAAATTTGCATTTTTTGATGGCAGAAGCGTGTGATTGCAGTCTGCATTGAATGATGCAATTTACATGTCTCTGATGGCTCCGAATCCATTCAAGTTTGCTTTTTCGGCTAGAGAAAATATCAAAATCCAGAATATGCGAAATATATTCACAAAACAGCAAAAACTAAAAAAAAAGACGACATGCTTCACCCAAATCAAATCAACATCCACATCAAACAGATTTCGTTTAATTTTAAAACTGCTTAGACGAATTGAAACAATTCAATATTTTTGACTTTAAGAAAACTCAGAAATTAGAACAAATTTTAATTGCTCTCCTCACAAAGCTCAGTCCTATCGAACAGTTGATCAGTAACTAAAGTTTTGCGTCAAATTACAAATATTTAATAAAAATAAGCTCTTTAAGGCAGAGAAAATATTCAAAATTAAATCATCGTTTGCAAGTTCACCACTCAATACCCCAACCAAGAGAAGCATGCTTAACATCGAATGAATTTCAATGAATTCTAAAAATATCTCAACGCCGAATCTTCAAAAAATTATTTTCCTTCTCTGTGGTAAATTTTGTAAATAATTAAATTATTACGAATTCATTGGAAATTTGATTCCTTTGGTGAACAAACCACTAAACAGCTAAACCTTAAATATATCTATAGCTATCAATCATCACAAAACTTCATTCACTCGTATTCCACCGCCAAGGAAATATGCCAAAAGCTCTAGATAATTCCTGATCCGTCCAATATTGTGTTTTAAGGTGGAAAAAATGTACAAATTAAGTAAAAAATTTGAATTTTGTGTTTCAAAATGTCTGACCGTGTTCAACATCTGATCTCGACATAACAACAAAACAACATCTCGCTAAAATGTGTTTAAATAATGTAAGGCGATATTTGCAGCTACTGGATGATAAAAACAAATTTGTTTTTGGTAGTGGAGAAACATTTTAAAACATCTGCTTTTTCACTACTGCAAAATTTGCTTCTACCAATCCGAGTTTTTTTCCAGATCTTATGGATACCGCTAAAATTGACAAACGCCTTAAAGATTAATCAATCTAAACTTACTTTGGTCTGAAAGACCTAAGTATTACATTCATGAGCTAAAAGTGAAATTCTGACCCCCACTTTTTTTGGCATTTCTCGACGTTTTAAGACCTACTGATTCTAAAAAAGCAAAAAAAAAAATGCCAGCCGTCACAACCGACAAAATCTAGAAAACGGCTGAAAGAATTTTAAACATTTTGGTTTTTACAAATAGGTACACTCAATGGTAAGAGCCGAAAGGACAGTGTGTTCGATAACTGTACCGGAAGTGTGTCAAAAAAATCGTCAAGTGTGTCAAAACAAGGAAATATGCATATTTTTTGCTTAAAAAACGTTCATTTTAAGTGATAATGAGTAGGAACAAAGAATGTGGAGAAATCTTGATGCTCGGGATTGATACGTGAGATCAAAAACTAGATTATTGAATTATAAATTTGTCAAAAATATGTTGTGAAGTGTTTCAAAAGAAAGATTTTATTTATTATATTACCCAATTTATAGGAAGAAAATAAAATTAATTATTTGTATGACATGAAATTTTATTATTATTATTGAGAATTATGGCATTATAAGTTTGTCTAAAAAATAATGTCATATGTGCCAAAAGAATGATTTTCATTTATGTTTTTAGAAAAAAATAAAATTAGTTATTTGTATGAAATGAAATGTATAATGAACATGAAATTATTATTATTGAAAATTTTATTGCATTATAAGTTTGTCAAAAAAATATTGTCAAGTGTGTCCAAAAAATGATTTCATTTATTTCTTTGGCCAACTTTTTGGAAAAAAAATTTAGCTGTTTGTATGACGTAAATGTAATTTTACATGAAATTGGACATGGAAATTTTTGAATTTGTTATAATTTTTGAAATATTTTTGGGATTTTGAAAAAGTTTGTATTTTTGATTTTGTAATAATTTTTGCAATATTTGAAGAGTTCTGGAAAAAGTTTTAATTTTTGATTTTGTTATAATTTTTGCAATATTTTTAGAATTTTGAAAAAAGTTTTAATCTTTGATTTTGTAATAATTTTTTGAATTTTTTTAGAATTTTGATAAAAGTTTGAATTTTCGATTTTATTTAATTTTACAATATTTTTGGAATTTTGAAAGAAATATGAATTTGTAATATTGAAATATTTTCTCGAAACGAGAAAACTTCTTTAACAAAAAGTTATGTTTGATATATGTACATCGCTGCCCAAAACTAAAAACCATGTCCTTATAAAAGTTTTATGCTGAAAACTATATCAAAATCCTTAACGCAGATTGAAGTCTTGATATCTCAGATTTCAGCCCCTCATATTTTCTGTTTAAGGTTACTATATTACTATTGTGGTTTTTACTGATACCTTTACTTGAACATCATCAAATTGTTTTTGTAATGTTTTTAATTTTATATCTTTATACAAGTTGTGTAGAGAGGGATTGACTGTTAATCGGGTGGTTTATTTGGAAGTCGCTTGGAATCACAGATGTTCCATTTGTGATAACTACTCCCATCCGATTATAAACAATTCCACAAACTATAAATCACAACCCCCAACATTCCCCTTGGGTTGGGAGTTGAAAAGTTTACTAAAGTTGATCCCCCATGGTCGTCCGAGGCTATTACTGTATTTTTAATTACAAATATTTTAAAACTTATATAATATATCGTTTATAACAAGCTTAGTTTTTGGAGAACGGGGACATTACGCGTCACTCAGTTCGTTTTTATGAATGAGTTAGGTTCGGATTACAAACTAACATTTTAAAGTTTTGAAAAGAACATTTTCAAATGTGTGTATAGGTTTGGTTCGGTTAGAATCGCTGCCCTGATGATAAATCATAGACAAGTCGTCCGTAGACATAACATTGAAAACTTTTGGGTGGAGAAAATTTTGAAAGTCAGCAAAAATTGCATGTCAACAGACGCTTAGATCATTTCAACTTCAGATTGTGCCAGCCCGATTGCGCTTTTTGATTTGGCCAAATTTTCGTTCGACTAAATCAGAGATTTCCTTTTTGGTTGAGCAAAAATTCATAACTAGAATAAACCTATAAACCTCCAAAATCAGAATAGCTTCTACACAAAATTACTCGTCCTTTTCTCAATGATCAATAGGACGATGTAGGCACATTTAAACGTAAAAGAAATAAAACAACAATAATGTTTAATAAATAAACAAAAAATTACACATATATTACAGACGTCTTCTTCAATAGAGTTAATAGTTAATAGTTAAAGTTAATAGAGTTATTTTTAGCTTTATCATAGAGTTATTTGAGGGCTTCTTTGAGGAAGCAATAGTGTGCCATCAGTTAACTACCTCATTCTGATTGATGATTTTGTCGACTGATTTGAAAGAACACAACTTGCCCAACACGAAATTTTTAATAGTGTTGACATTATCGAAATCTTTGTTTTTTCGCCCCTAATATTTCTCGTTCGCTCAGTCTACTATGTGTTGTTTTTGGCTATTAGTTGTTGTGCTATGCCTGGAAATATACTGATTGAGCTCCTTTTTCGATTCAACTTATAGAAATGGGTAATGTGATGTTGACCCATCGACTGGATTTTAGGTGTTAACAGTGACTTTCCTCTTACCAATATCCAACAATTGGTTTGTAGGGTTTTACTTAAATTTTAGCAGCACACCCAATGCAAAACATCCTCAGACATGTCATCCTTATATGTTACAGGATAATGTGCAGGATATCATAATTGCAAACAATATTCGAATTTGATGCTGTGATGAAGATATGATGAAATATTTGAGCTATTATCCCAGTGCGAACCGTTCTCAAGCAACTATAAGAGTTGACATGCCTCACGGCACCGTAACATTCAAGCATACAGCAAAGTGCGAACCATAGCGATTTTGACAAACCGAGAAGAAGCTTGCTAATGTTGTCGAAGGTGATCATGACACTCTGTCCACCGCATTCTTTCGATCGAAATGCACTCATTCATTTTCCAGATTTACTGCGAAATGAACTATTGCAGGATGTCTTTCGTCGATCGCAAATGTTAAGATGCCTCAAATCGCCTCGTTGCTGCTAACATAGCGACCGATATGATACTGAGATACCCCGTTTTTTTCATTTGTTATACCGAAAACCGCCTTGTCTTTGTTTACATATTCACTTGATCGAATAAAAGTTTCGAGTCTTAAAAGCTTTGGACAATATTGGTGAATATGGCACAATCCAATTCATTAATTAGGTCTCTCAGATATCGCTTTGAACACTTACCGTCGATTATACAAAGTGAGACGTTGTTGAAAACTCCGTAAGGTTCATAAACCATGTTCTTAGTGCACATTGCCTGCAATTTCGAATCAACAGCTTCATCGCGGATTTCAGCTGAAATAACAATCGATCTCATCTGGCCTGATTTTGTCAACTAACCAAACCAAAATGTGCATATAAGACATACCACACCGTTGCCATTTGACGGAGTACATCGAACACCAAACTTGGCAATACACACTTTGCTTTATAATGAAATCCATTAAAAATTTTCATTTGTGTTTAAAAACGCCGGCAAAGATCTCATAACTATCAACTGGTGTTTTCTTGGGTTGCAGTTTCATCTTGATTTCAAAATTGTCATTCTTCCCAGGTTATATGAAAAACCATCGGCATCAGTAGCATCGCGGCAATAAATGTACTCTTCTTTTCTTCAGGTCATAAGTGCTGTTGTTTCAAACGAATATATGTCAACCGTTCAGTTTCAGTCTTTCGACATACACGCCAATAGCAAAATGATGAAAAAAACAGCGACATATCATTTATTTCACCTTTCCGGATCATTAGTCTGTATGAATAAATAAACATAGCACTTACTTTATCGTCTACTCCGCAGGCGTTCTGTCAGATCTAATGACGATATCATGACTTCCAATCCAACGCAATTTTTAACATTTTAATTCAGTCGTTGTTCTGATGAAGAAACGTTCAAAATTCTTTGACAATGGCTCGCTTCATTTTCGGAAGGTGAGCACAGGTGTCGTGCTCGCTGTTGTTGTGTTTGATATGCACGAATCCCCGCCATTCTAAATTTATCCAACTGTCGTTGATTTTTAGTCACTCTCGATTCGGACATACGATCACGATGTAATAGGGTAGAGGTACCTCTGATGGATAGAGCTACCGGCTGCACCAATTGTAATAGGGTAGAGGTACCTCTGATGATAGGAGATACCGGCTACGCCAATTGTAATAGTGTAGAGGTACCTCTGATGATAGGAGATACCGGCTACACTAATTGTAGTAGGTTGGTAGGCCAATTGTAATTCCCCGCCAATTGTTGTGGTAGTGTAGGACTACCGGCTGCGCCAATTGTAATAGACCCGATGGTCCTATTCACTTCTCTTAAACTAGATTTAGATGGTGCAAACTCTTACCTGGTTGAGTGATTCACTGGTGGTGTCACCCTCTCTTACCTCTCTCCTCAATTGAAGACGTTTTTCTCTAAGATCCGTCGAACAAAAGATCACTTGATAAATTCAAAATTTAGACTTTTATTTGCAATAGATTTTTTCTTAAAACACTTTAAATTATTTTTTGGTACAATTTTTGTCTAACAGAACACTCTAAGAAAAAATCACTACTATAATAGTAGGAAATGGGTTGCCTACTATAATAATAGTAAAATACTTTGTTGTGTAAATTACAAACTTTACATCAAATAATGTGTAAAATACGTTCAAACATTTTGTGTAAAGCTGCGTATTTTGATATGTGAAAAAACATATTATTTGTGAGAGTTCACAGAATTTGTGTAACAATACGAATTTTTAAAATGTAATAATAATTAATTTTTTGTGAGTTTTAACACAAAGAGTGTAATTTTACAAATTGTAAAATGTGGAAAAAAAGAATTATATGTCATTATACATGGAAATTGTGAAGTTCGACAAAGTATTTTTGTTTAAATCATAATTATTTTATTTATTAAATATACAATAACTTAAATTTATTACAAATAATTCATTAAATTAAATTTAATATTTTATTCACTATGTAAAACATTAAACATCACTGTAACACACAAATCGCTGTAACACTTTACATCACTGCAAACTGCCAAATCGTTGAACCTGCCAAATCCAAGAATTTTCTGTAAAATAAAGTTTTAGAGATGAGTTTTTGAACTATATTATGTTTACACATAAATTATAAATCTGCTTAAAGTAAAACATTATAATATTTCCTTACTTATAATTGCGATCCATGGAGTATTACTTGTTGGGTTTTTTAAATGTAATTTATAAAATGAATCGTCAAACTAGAAAACAAAACAAAATATCTATCAATTTCTTCCTAATTTTTTGAATTAAGAAAAACTTTACCTTTTAACATTTTTGATTTCGGTAACGTACGCGTCTTTCGATACTTATGCAAAATCCATAGAAAACAGGTTGAGAATTGACAGTATGTACTTTTTCAATTTTATGCGCAAATTCACACACATAAGGTGTTTTAAAATTGAAATTACACAAAATAAATGTAAGATCACACAGAAATAGTGTGAGATAGCGAATTCCGTGTAAAAACGCACTTTATGTGTAAAATAACTTAAATTTCAACCCAAAACATTTGACATTCGTTTTTTTACATTTGAAATGGATAAATTCATTAAAAATTTGATAAATTATCTATTTTTATAGCAGTGATATCACAATCTTAAAATTTAAGTTTTTAGAGTGAATGTAGACTTTTATTCGCAATAGATTTTTTCTCAAAACGTTTAAATTATTTTTTGGTAAAATTTTTGTCTAACAAATTTTTAGACTTTTATTTGCAATAGATTTTTTCTTGAAACACTTTAAATTATTTTTTAGTAAAATTTTGTCTAACAAATTTCTAGACTTTTATTTGCAATAGATTTTTTCTTAAAACATTCAAATTATTTTTTGGTAAACTTTTTGTCTAACAAAATGTAGACTTTTATTCGCAATAGATTTTTTCTCAAAACATTTAATTTATTTCTTAGTAAAATTTTGTCTAACAAAATTTTAGACTTTTATTTGCAATAGATTTTTTCTTAAAACATTCAAATTATTTTTTGGTAAACTTTTTGTCTAGCAAATTTTTAGACTTTTATTTGCAATAGATTTTTTCTTGAAACACTTTAAATTATTTTTTAGTAAAATTTTGTCTAACAAAATTTTAGACTTTTACTTGCAATAGATTTTTTCTTGAAACACTTTAAATTACTTTTTAGTAAAATTTTGTCTAACAAAATTTTAGACTTTTACTTGCAATAGATTTTTTCTTGAAACACTTTAAATTATTTTTTAGTAAAATTTTGTCTAACAAAATTTTAGACTTTTACTTGCAATAGATTTTTTCTTGAAACACTTTCAACTATTTTCAAACACTTAAAAAAAAATTCACTCCAGGTTTTAATCTGTCGTTAACCTGTTTACTATTTTCGCGGCGACCGAGTTTTTGGTTTTAGTAATACTGACTGACTCTAGGTTCGGGGTCTAAGAGGTTAGACCCCCGAAGGGTGAGATTCTCGTGATCTCTTTCGCGACTTTAAAATTGTACTGACTGTTTCGTTAGATTTTTCATTGGTTTTATAATAAAAGCCAAGTTTTATTAACCAATCAAAACTTTTGATTTAATTAATTTTATTTTCTATCGAAAATGTAATATTTGCTATTTTAAGTAGAGTGACCATTCGTACTGATTTTATCAGTACAGTACTGATTTTCTAGCTTCTGTACTGAAAGACATATGCGGTACTGATTTTTACTGATTTTTAAAATTATGTACTGAAAGTACTGATTTTTAAGAAAATTGTTGAATTTTACTTTAAACTTCAATTTAAATATGGAAATAAAACAGTGTCATCGTTTGGTATAAACTTATAATAAAAATTATTTCAAAAATAGTACATTTTGCTACAAGAGATGAAAACGCTGCTTTTTCGTGAGTGAAAATTTATTCACGAGACGTGTTAGCGTCGAGTGGCGCAATTTCACGAACGTAAAATGTTTCTCGCGTGGGAAATACAGTTTTTTCAATGATAGTAAATACATTTTAATTTAAAAGTTCTAAACGGCAGCAAGATATTTAAATAATAATAAAATAATAAACGCCTTATAGTCCAGTCATTTTAACGATCAACCTCGGAATGAGAGATAATAAGCTGAATTTTCGTAAACCTTCATTTTGACGTTCTTAATGTTGCCTCAAAAGTATCATAAAATCATCGTCTCTGCGTCGTAAGTTATTCAAGGTCAAAGGTAACAAAAACAGTTATTCGTGATTATCTCGGTTTCTATTGCTCCAATGACGTTAAGATGCAATACACAAATCGTAGAGCATAAAATTTGCATCAAATTTTACTAGTAACATTTTCTCATGCGCTCAGCCGTTTTTGCGATAGAGGGCGGTGCAGTGGGGTTCTTTTTTCCTTGACTCTAATGCTGCATCAGCTCTTTGGCCACAAAATAAACACATGTTTTTTAAATTAAACCCTTCATTCCTTTTTTTACGAGGTTCCCTGGTTGATGATAAAGGTTGATCTTCTTCTAAGTGTCGTTTCGATGCCGCTATGGAATTTTTACTAATGTACACTTTTCGACACTCAACATGCACATTCACAGAAGTTTAAAATATTTAAGAAGTCTATGTGACAATCATTTCAATCAATACTTGCATTTTTTTCAGTTTTCAAGCCACGCATCACATTAACAAAATCACCTTCTGCAAGTAGTTTCTCACAAATAAAATCCTAAATAAGCCATAATTTTCAAAATTTTACGTCCGTCATTGCCGAGATCGGAAAAGAGAATAAACGACAATTATTCAAAGTTCAAGGTAATATTCACAGATATTCACGGTTGACCTTTCATTACAGTACTTATTACAGGCTTAGCGTTGTGCGCTTCCCGCCTCCTATCGCAAAAACGGCTGAGCGCATGAAAAAATGTTTCAATATAATTGGTCGCAAATTTTAAGCTCTTCAATTTGTGTATTGTATGCTAACGTCATTGGAGCAATAGAAACCGAGATAATCGCGAAAAACTGTTTTTTGTTACGTTTGACCTTGAATAACTTAGGTCGCAGACACGAGATTTTATGAGACTTTTGAGGCAACTTTTAGAACTTCAAAATTAAGGTATATACGAAAATTCAGCTTATTATCTCTCATTCCGAGGTTGGCCGCTTTTTTATGCTAAATTGACTGGACTAATTATTCTTGTTAAATTGAGTTTTTGTTTCCCTAAATACGTATCTCGAAAGCTATGCTTTAATCGACAGTAGTATCTAAAAACGATATAGTATAATATAGTAAGATAGTAAATATATAATTATTATTAGAAATTATTAAATTAGAAATCGACAAAATGACATTGTGTTTTAAAAACTTGGTAAAATTATATGAAAATACCATAGCAACTGCAATTTGTTATTTAGCGATAAAATGAAAAGAAAATGACTTTACGCTAGAGGAAAAACAATCATTTTCGCAGGGGATTAAACCTGCTTGGAAATAGACATATCATTTGTTATCATAGAAAAAATACTTTTATTTTTAAAATGTCACAAATGTCACAAACTATTGGTGTTGGTCTCAACAAAATTTCCTTAAAACTATTTAAAAAAATGAAAATTTGTTTACTTCGTTTACACATTACCTTTCGGCTTAGAATAGTCATAGGTGAGACTAAGAAGACTAAGGATGCTACATATTTCAACTCTTAAAATTTTGTACTGATTTTACTTAGAAAAAAAATGGTCACCCTAATTTTAAGTAAACATAATTTTTATAGTTTTACTAAGTGTTATCGGATTTCGTAACTTCCGTTTTATCGAATAAGTATTTTTTGATTTAATAATTATATGAATTTTGGTATAGAATATCGTTTAATGAGTTTATTTTATTCAAATTTGCTTATCGATGGAGTTTGTTTGATTAGATATTTTTGTTGTAATGTGGAAATATCTATGGTTTCAACTTTGTTGCTTGGAATGTTCGAATATTTGAACGAATTGTGGGATCTGCCTAATTGCAATTTTGAATGAAAATTTGTATCCAAACTTTGTTGCTAAGTTATGAATTTTGCTTAAGTTAGGCTTTTTGTATTAGAGTAAATATTGAGTAATATTGTGAAATATTTTAAATTAAGTTTTTAGAAATTATTTAGATGATTTCTTAGTATTATGAAATAATTAATTTTGTGGTGAAATTGAGTTTGGAATAGATTTTGTTGATATTCATGATATCGATGATTTAATACAATGTTTGGATGAGAATAGGGTTTTGGGTGTTGTATGGAATTTGATGTTGTATCTTTTTAGATGAAATAGGGGTTTTGGGTGTTGTATGGAATTGGATGTTGTATCTTTTAGATGAAATAGGGGTTTTGGGTGTTGTATAAGATTATATGTGGTTTCGATATGCTTGCTCTAAACTTTATTGAGTGGGTTTGGAGATCTATTGCTTCATATGTATATTCCTAGTTTAGGAATACTACAACGACTATTATCAATATCTGGCACTCGTTTGTCATTAGTGCGGTTGACTCTTTAGTTAACTGGTCGTACATTTTTTACTGACTCCGATGCTCGTCTTCTCCTTGCCATTGTAATGAACATTATAAAACGACACGTAATTATTTCCAGTCACTCAAATCTGTCAATTTTACCTCTAGAATTTTTAGATATTGCAAACCACAAACTAATACCTCGGGTCACTAATTCCCATAAAAAATTAACAGTTTTAAATTTTTCAGCTGTTTTTTATGATTTTTCCTTCTTTTAACTCTTCCTGTATTATAGCGGAAAAACAAAAAAAAATATTCAAATTGCTCAAGCCGTTTTTGAGTATGACTAACGAACAGCAATTTATTTTTCACTAACTGTAGCTGGTTTTTTAATCCATCAAGTATCCCGACTACATAGCGTAATGTAAGGGCTCAGATCTGGGTCAGATATGACTTTCCCTACTACTGATAGGGACAGAATATGGCACACTGAACAAGCTCTGATAAGTAATGTAACTACTCAAACTATCCAAACCGGATCAGGCAGTCCTACTACAACCGGACCAGGACCGGATCAGTTCAAATAGTGCATTACTACTAGGTTTTAGTAGAATTTTTATAAATACATCATTCTCAAAATGTCCAAAAAATTCGTTACAAAAAATATTCTATGGTTATACTAACCTATATCGTAGTCATAACGCAGAGAAGCTATGACCAAAGGAATATGTGAAATTTTGCAAACTATATGTTTATCTAAAATCGATAATACTCTAGTGAATTTGAACCAAATGAAATATATGCAAATATAAAATAGGACTCATATCAGGACAAATAGGGCATACCTTAATTGGAAAATTATATATGATTCTGTGGTGATCCAACTTCTTTTAGGAATTTCAGCATATGGAGTGGGTGGAGTTTATGCAGGTCATGCCCGTCAATGTAATACTTCCTCAGATGTAACCTTCTCTTGTAGATCAAGGCTTCACAATCTTTGAGAAGACGGGTTGAGGTATCTTCTTCTAAAAGACAGAATCTACATTCGTCTCTCGGGTCCACCCCAATGTTCATAAGTGGTTTCTTAGTTTACAGTGTCCTGTAAGATCTCCTGTCAGAATTCTCCGGTTGTACCTTATTACTGTTCTCTTTTGATTGAACGATCTAATTAACTCCTTGGTCTGCCTTTAGCCCGCGGTGTTGTTCCAGGTTATGGACCATGCCATCATAATTACTTCCCGTTCATGGATGGTTTTTGTTCCAAATCCACAAAAGGGCTCCGCGCTGGCAAAAGATGTTGAAGCACCTTGCCTTGCCAATTTGACAGCTTCTTCATTACCTGCGATACCCGCATCACCAGGTTTGCAGATCCGGCATTTACTACTAGTGATAAAATAGGTCGTCTCAGTCCGGGCCATATGAAAATTCCCTATTAGGACTTACCTTGCTACACCCTGATCCAGCCCGGCTCATAATAGCGCATGCCTGAAAAAAATGCTGGTCGGGATATTAATGATATCTCGTACCTTTAATTAGATTTTGCAACAATGACGAGCTTATCCCGCAACTTCATCTTGGCATACTTGGTTTATTATGTAATTCCTATGTCGTTAAAAAACGAAAATTTTCTTGTGTGTTAACTAAACATTTTAACTCAATCAACCGTTTTGTAATGGTTTGTAGTGTAAAAAATTAAGAATTATAAATCATAAATCACATTTATCAAAAGATGTCTTCATTAAAATTTGCACAAAACAATTCAACTGATGTACATAAGAATTAATAAGTTAAAATTAATTTTTCTTTTAAGATTTTACAAAGCTATCAACTTTAATAATTATTAAAATTAATTTATTATAATATCGTTTTTTTAAATTGAACTTTATGCTGAATAGTTGGAAATAAACAGAAAAAAAACTGATACAATAATATAATCTTACCTCCCACAATTTTCGTTACTTTGATATTTGACATTGACATTTTTTTTTGTCTTTTGAAATTTTTGTCTTTGAAAACCATCTATAGAGATTCTCAAAAAGTGACAAATATCACTACTGTTCATCTTGCAGACATCCATCGTAAAAGATGTGTGTGCATTAGGAAACTTGGCCTGCTGTGAATCAGATCAGGACCCAAGTAGAGTAGGTAAAAAGCTATTTTGTGATAGTAGTCAATAGTAGAAGCCACATAGTCTGCTCGCTTGTTTTCCGATAAGGCAGTGTCGAGTTTCCTTACAAGGTTGTATAACTGGCGATCAGTAATGCTGGAATGACAGAGTACTGGTAAACATGACTGGGCCATTAACATAATTTAACTGAATCATAATTTCGGACAATGAGTTTCTGCTATTCATGGACCAAAGAAAACAGTCAGTAATGGTCTAAACAAAGTTGTACATTTGGCCCCGTAACGGACCAATAACGATGACAAGCATTCTGGACTATAATAATTTCACTTTTTTAAAAATATGACCACAAATGACATGACATTCACCAACGATATACCAGACGTTGACCAAAAAAAAAAAGAATTTATTGGGTTATTTTTACCAACCGTAGATCGGCAAATTCAAAGTTGAAGTACTGGCCAAGTGCCAAAACCAATAGCCAATTAATGTTAATCATTAACTAACCATTTAAGGTAAACTGTACTGGTTATTTCATGTATTCGTTCATGTACGTTGGAGAAATTGAATATTTTATTAAATCTTAGAGACTCTGATTACTCTCCGTCCCCTATAGTAGACAAATCAATTGATTTGTTTAACCATGCATTTGCTGGCAACAAGTTGACGACACTTTTGCGGACAACAATTGTAATAAGCAACTTTAATGTTTATTTCAATAAATATACCCAAAACTCATCGATACCCAACTACTTTTTACAAACAAATTTACCAAGAAAAATTCATGAACCAACAACAGTTGAAGCTACAACAATTGATAATATCTTTTCCAATATATACATGATTTAGAAGAAGACGCTATTGAAACTTCCTTCAGCACCATAAACAGATATGGATAAGATTCAGTCTAACGTGACGTCATATTTACAAAAACTGTTTCTTTTATATATTATATACGCGAAACTCTTGGCGGATAGCTAAACAATAAATCCTATGAAATAGAAATATGACATAGACCAATATTTAAATAAAATATGGAAATATGACATAGACCAATATTTCATCATAGGATAGGTAGAATCAAAAATAAAAGGTAAACCGCAAATCTTTTAAAAATTTGCAGGCACGAAATTAAAATTGTGTTGTCAATAGTCCAGCTATTTTTTGCATATTTTTTGATCATGTTACGCAATGTCTTTCTCAATGATTAAAGCCCAGATAAAGAGTTATAAAGAATCGTTTCTACAAGGAAATAATAGCATGTCATCCATCAAAGAATATACCATAAGCGCATGGCACATATGTCAATAGCATGGATTAGAGCAAATATACGGGGTTTTCACACCCATAGGTCAAATATTAAAATTAAAAACAAAATACAACTCAACCAAACTGATCTCTATACGTTCAGTTACTGTATTTTTGGCGCCTATAGCTCGTTATGATTTTCATCACCTAATTCTGTTAGAGTAGATGAAACTGGTGTGGAGGACTTTTTGCAACTAGAATAAAAAATCATTAATCATTTAAGTCTTTGGACTACATTTATTCTTCACACCATCTCATCATGTTTTCTTAATAGTTATATAAAGTTTGCCCAAAGTATATTTTGTTGCTGAAAATTTTAATTTTATTATATCCGAATTCAATTTATCACCAAATTAAAAGAGATATTGAAACACCCCCTCCTGAATATGCAGCATCGTTATCGTAATTACACTTTTTCTATTTTTAATTATAATTATCTAGAAATGGAATTATTTATAAATTTATCTATGTTAACCCAGGGCATTTACTACTTCTATTAATAATAGTATTATGATTATTGAATTAAACAAAACATGCTAGTAATTTTGGATGCAACCGAGTTTTTCCTATACAGCTTTTTTTAGAAATTAACATTAAAACTGCAACAGTAATCAAACATTTATTTTATCATATTTTATTTAGTCAAAACGCTAAACCTTCAAAATTATCACCGTAGTAAGAATAATTTGGAAGGAGTCGCTTATTCCAAGGGCTATTTTCAGAACTTTATTAGCTTTACACTATAGATCTATTGAACAATCTTAGGAATAAAGTTCCACTACGCCAGAAGGAGAACAATTCTGAAATAAATAAATCTAAATTATTCGTGTATCTCCACTTTATTTTATGAAAAAATTAAATTAGATGTTATCAGCACTCTTCTTGTTCTGGCTAAGAAGACTACATGTGATTTGTGAAATAGACCTGGATATTATGAATTTGATGCAATGGAGCACAATAGGGATGTCGAAACCTAAGCATTCAAACCTAATGATCTAGGGAAAAGTGATGTAATTTTATGCCGTCATGCCTCACGAATAATAATAAATACTAATTCTAATTTTTTATATTTAATAATATTTTTTTTAAGTTTTTCATTTTTTTATTAAATTTGTTTTTTAAGTATTTTGCTTTCTTAATTTTTTTTATTTTTTTTTAATTTTTTTATAGATTTTTTTGTAATTTTTTTTTGACGTTTTTGTGTTTATTAATATGATACAATGAACTAATTTTATTAGCGAAACTCTATTTGTGTTAGGTAGTTTTCATATAAAAATCTACCTATTGCAATGTGCTTCATCTCGGAATTTCGGAAAAATGTTGGTGCGAAACGACTATATATGATAAGCGGATAAGGAAAATCAAAATGAAAAAAAATTTATATATGAGCAATTTCACGAAGATTCAACAACTTGACCCCTTTTAATTTTGATAATTTTTTGTTTATAGATAGTCTTTCATAAATAAAAAATACGTGTTCTCTTAGACTTTTTTTTTCGACCAGGCGTTTTCACAGGGTGCTCCTCCATTTTTTATTATTTTGTGATATGAGTGCATTTTGACAAACGATTGTAGAAAAACAACTCAATCGATTTTCATAAATGATATGTCATTGAATAGGTATTAGAACAAAATTTTTAAAAATGTACACTGTTAATTTTTTGAAACAACTTTAGACGATCCCTGAAAAATCAGCTGTTTTAAAAATATACTAAATTTTGTTGTCCTTGATCTAGATGAAAATGACCAAGCTTATATTTGAAAACTTTTGTACATGTAGATACAACATAAATGTTTTCCAAATTTAAAAAAAAATTGTTCAAGTTCAGAGGTTGAGACCCTGGGTCTGTTAAAACGAAAACAAACGCAAACGGCCATGCTTTTATCATTTTTGAGTTTATTTTTTTTCAACTTATACTAACTTTTAGATAAACTTTTCAGCTATAACCTCAGACATTTTCAGCCTTCTAACCCAAAAAGTTCCAATGCAATTAGCATTATACTAACATAATGCCCCCCACTCTCACGCCATACGATTACAACAACAAATCTCATAAAAATATGAAAATATCCCATAGAAATATTAAATAAATTTTCTTTTGTTTCTTTTTTTTGAGTTTTTATTTTTTTTGGCAAAAATTTAAAAAAAAAATTAAAATAAAACTGAGTCATTTTTGTTTTGACTTAAGGAATATTTTTTTGGGTAATTTGGAATATTTGGAAGTGGTTTCGTTGAAATAAATATATGTATATTGATTACACAATTGCAATAGTTTTACAAAATTGATAGATATTTGTATTATTTGAGGTGTAAAAGTTGTTTGATAATTATTGATTATAAATTATGTGTGGTAGAATTGTAGTTGTGACGTAGTTAGAACATTAATCCACCAAAGGATTTAATATGTTATTAAGTAGTTTTGTAATGAAGAGCTTTCTCATTGGCGAACCAATGAGAATGGCATAGCAGGATGCGTACCTAGAGCCATTTAACGCCGTAACGACTAAAGCTCAGCCATCGTGGATTTGAAAGATTTTTACCTGCTGCTTCAACACAAATGCAGAAATGTACGCAATTTACGAAAATACACAGAAATGGAAAAAATACAAGTGAAAAACGGAGACTCTGGCGACCCCTTTTGCGAAAGAACCACTATCAGCGCGTCCAACCCCCACAATCACTCCCAGACGCCCACACACTCACGCTCCATACATGCTAACATTCACCCACACACTCAGACTGCGAAGCAAGACAATTAAGCTTTAAGACCCGCAGCAAGTATCGCAAGTGGCAGTAATCAAAATTTCGTTGTACGGCTGTCATCTGACCCATATGATACAGCTCGTAAACCACTGCCATTGCTGGTACACCGTGAATCAAATCTTAGAGCACTGGAGAACGTCACACGCTATATGGAAAGTCTTTATTGATTATTTCCCTTTGTCTTTATTAATAATTTTTAAAAATTTATAAAACCATAAGCAATTCCAAAAAAAAATATTTACAACTCGAAAAAAAGTGATAAGTTTATTTGTAAGTTAAACAAACATGTCCAAACCAGTTTGTTTCAATACCTGTAGTTTACAGTTGGTTAATGTATAAGATGGTTAATAAACATAAAACATGACAAGGATTGGTTTTTTTTTGTTGGTATTACAGGTTATTCGAGAATGATTTTTGATTTACTTAAAAATATAAATTCATAAATTTAGGTAATATAATAAAAGAAAAGGTATTTGGAATATTAAGTATTACCTCGGAGCAAAAATATTTTGATTAGAATCATTTCCAATTTAGACTAAATGTGACATGCACCGCCAGTTCACACACACACGCAACGACAAGCACGCCCCCATTCAATCACTGATACACCCTTTCACACGCATTCACACTTCTACGTTAAAAAAAAGGTCATTAAAATAAACCAAGTTCACTCACCCCATGTTTAATCCTCCAGGCTTCAACGTCTTAAGGTCTTAGCCCTTCATCAGCAGTGAATAATCCAACAGGTTAAGTATCACGGATAAAATTGTATCACTAATACTGATGTGTTGAAATACGGTCGGAATGCGGCAGCAATAGCACCAATAATTTTAAACAAATGTTGCGGTGTGATACGGTTGAAATCCAGTAGTAACAGCAAACATTTGATATCAATGTTGCGTTGAAATATGGATAATATCCGGTAGTAATAGTAAAACTTTGATACTAATGTTGCGTTGAAATAATATACGATAGTAATATCCAAAGTTTTGTATAAATGTTACGTTGAAATCAATCAGGCAATGGTTGTAAAAAATAACATAAATTCTGTTTAAATACAGCGTTGAAATGCGATGGTAACAGCAAAAGTTTTGTAGAAATGTTGCGTTGAAATACAGTAGCACTAAATAAATGTTGCGTTGGATAATATGTAAAATATACGTTAGCAACAGCAAAAATTTGATATAAATGTTGAGTTCAAATATGTCAAATATACGGTGGTAACAGCAAAAATTTGATACAAATGTTGAGTTGAAATATGTAAAATATACGTTAGCACCAGCAAAAATTTGATACAAAGGTTGAGTTGAAATATGTCAAATATACGGTGGTAACAGCAAAAAATTTGATATAAAGGTTGAGGTAAAAATAATTATACGTGAGAGCATATAACATTCATTGTTGAAACGAAAATATGTTATAATCCCACCAATTTTAACAGAAATTGTACAGTGTCAATACCGGTTTTCTGTTGGGGTTTGTAAACAACCAGATGATTAGACGTTTCAATAATTTACTCATCCATTAACAATTACAGTTGGAACAAACAAAATGCACAGTAATTATTTAACAAAATTGTTCTACTTATTTCCATATTTTTCTGTTGATTTTTTTGTTTGGTTTTGTTTCAGACTCATTAACTTTCTCACACAAAAATAAAATCGATTCATAAAGTTACTATTTAATTTTTCACAAAAAAAAACTAAATGAAAAACATTAACTTTTATTTTTAATTTAATTGAATTTGGAAGACATAAAAAATATGAATTTTTCTTATTTTAACATGGAAAAAAATTTATTTCACTTACGTACTATGTGATTTTCTGCTCTCTTTTAATAATAATTTTTGGGTTGGTGTCCAATTAGAATTAGATAAATGATTTTTATAATTATATTAACACTTAATTTTAGTTTAGTTACGTCGGACATTTACGTTCTTAAAACCAACGGACAGCAGAATAAAATCAGACTATCAGAGACTATATGTAACTGTGTTTCTTTAAAGTTAACTACACGTCACAAACATATAAAATTTTTCTTTTTAAATTGAACCATGGAAATAAATTAATACAAAAATTCTACTAATTGTACTAAGTAATTATAAATTGCAAACTTATTAAAAATTTCACTACTTAAATGTATGAACATAAACGTGAAGTCAAAAAACTTCATAATTTTGATCTTCACGAATGAAATTGACATCAAACATCAGAGATAAAAGAGGACAAAAGATCGTATAGTCATTGCTTTTATAGTAAATTTTTGAAATCGAAAAATTCGACAAAGGGTTTCTGTTGAAAGGAAATTTATATTAATTTATGTTATGTTAATAAATGTTAGTACATTTTCCGTTTCAAAAAAAAACTGTTTGTTATTTTGTAATACATAACATTGTCAGATGATTTCACGAAATAAGCCATTTCCAACGCATTGGGAAAAGATATTAAAATAGATTAAACGTAAGTTTAACCGATTTTATGATGTTTATGTATTATGAAATAATACCTTACAACAGTATTACAGTAAAATATAGATCTATAACGGAAAGATAAATTGATAAAAAAAATATCCATATAGGAAATCGAATACATAACTAATTGTAGGATAATAATTTTTTCTATTGCGACGATTGGACGAATATGCACAGCTGTTTGAGGTTTGAAAACATTCAGGGCAATTACGGTTAGTGTCCGGAGAATTCAAATTTATGTAGTATGGTGAAGTAATGCGGGTGAAAACGTAGTGTGAACCAATAATAGGATATTGCAAAAGAAGTATTATTGTAAATTGTTTTATGCTAAGGACAAATTTATGTAACGGAAACTATATGAAAACATGACTATAGACTACGGATGAACGAAAAATTGTTGTTAAATGCGCGTGATATATATATAAAAAAATATGATATTGTAACGACTCTTCGTTGGTTCTTTTTGATTATTGAGCAAATACGACAGTAAAAAAAACAGATCTTTAGTTAACCAAATCTCAAACTTTATTTATCAACCAGTTACAGCAACTTCCGATTTTAATTACAATAAATTCCAGGATCTAAAATTTATGTACAATAAACTTCACCGCTTTTCCACAATTTGAATCAATAATATTCGGAATCGTAAAATCTGTATTTACTATTCCACTAAGTTCAAATTCTTTTACTATTAGTACCCAGGCTCAAGTACCACCGATTATTCCTTATACTTGCGAATATTTATAAACACTTTTAATTGCAAAATTAAAACTGACTATCTGATATTTTGTTCGCTTATTTATATTCAAAAACAAATAAGCAGAATCTTCTGGTACTCACTGTAGTTGTTTCTAGAAACAATAGGCCACACCTCCTTTTAATTCATTAATGTAAACATTAGTATAACCAATTAAATTTACATTAATTTATGCAATTCAATTTGCAATACAAGTAAAAGATTGAAAAAGGAGTTAACTTTTAATTCATGAATGAATAAATTAAATTAACCCATTCTGGACGAAGTTTATTACATTGCCCTCCATTTAGTTTTGTTCGTCCCGAACAATATCAGCTATCGCAGTGGTACTGTTACCTTGGTACGGTGCCAACCTTTGCAGATGTATCACTTTCATCTTGGTACGGGGTCCCTTTTGGATGCGGTAGATAACATCATTAATTCGTTTGATTATTTTATATGGACCTTCCCAATCTGGCTGCAGCTTGGGTGATCTTCCCTTAGTTCTCCTGGGGTTGTATATCCATACCAATTCTCCTTCTTGAAAACCGCCACTATTTGCATTTATGTCGTACCTGGTTTTTATTTTGTCACTGGCAATCTTAATGTGGTCTCGAACCTGTTGATGGATTTTATTCATCTTCTCCCTTAGTTGTCCCACATAATCTGTTTTCGTAGATACCAGACCTCCAGGGAGGCCGAACTCGATGTCACTAGGAAGATGTAGTTCTCTCCTGAACATGATATTCGCTGGCGTTTCACATGTCGTATCGTGCACTGCGCTACGATAGGCCATCTAGAATAACGGAAGATCCTTATCCCAATTTCTTTGGTTGGCTTCCACTACCTTCGACAAATGTTCTTCCATGGTTCGGTTGAATCGTTCTACCATGCCATCCGATTGTGGGTTCATAGGTGTAGTTCGTGTTTTTCTAATGTCGAGTGTTCTGCACAGCTCTTCCTTCAGTTGAGATTCGAAATTCCTTCAATGCGTATGCAACTCGAGCGGTGTTCCATATCTGCAAATCCATTCGTTGACTAACGTTTCAGCGACCGTAACTGCCTCCTGGTTCGGTATCGCATACGCTTCCGGCCATTTTGTAAAATAATCAATGACCACCATGATGTATTTGTTACCTTTTGTCGTTTCCGGAAATGGCCCCGCGATGTCTATGGCAATTCTCTCCATTGGGGAGCCCACATTGTACTGTTGCATCTCTCCTCGAGTTCTAGTTTTTGGTCCTTTGCTCGCTGCACAAGTATCGCATCGCCGACACCATTGCTCTACGTCGGTTCGATACCTTACCCAATAAAACCTCTCCCTTACTTTAGCTAGGGTTTTATTGACTCCCAGGTGTCCTCCAGAAATACTTCTATGCAGCTTTCCCAGTACCTCTTCCACTCGACTTGATGGCAACACCAGTTGTTCCAACACTTTCTTTCCATCAGCGGACTCCCATTTTCTTTTTAGTATCCCGCTGTCCATAAATAGTGAGTCCCATTGCGCTCAGTAGCATTTCACCTCCGTACTTAAAGGTGCTACCTCTTTCCACTCTGGTCGCCTTCCCTCGGTTTTCCATTTCAATATTGGAGCCACAGCTGGCTCTTTCAGCTGCTCTCTTTTAAATGCCTCGGTACACCAATCGTCAGGAAATTGGAACTTAATTTGATTCACTTTCATTGCCTCCTTTCTCTTAGTCCTGCTACATCACTTGCGCTCCTCAATACAGGGTTTTCTTGAAAGATCATCAGCGTTACAATGTATCCTTCCCTTCCGGTGTCCAACGCGGAAATCTCCTTCCTTTTTGACATCCACTTGCTTGTTTGAGAGGTTCATCATCTGGACTGGAACTACTCCTTCTTTTGGTGCTATTAGTGTTTTACATTCCCGTCTAATGTGCCCTAACTGCCCACAATTCCAGCATCTTACTCTGCTGGATTTTCGTCGTTGATTTCGTTCAGGCTTATCTTCCAGTCTTTTGACACGCATGATCACTTCCTCAAACGCTGCTTTTAGAGGTTCTTCAGCAGCTTCCATCTGACGTACTCTATCTGAGCCATACGCTCTTTTTCCAGCTTCCATTTGCAGGGCCAATGCTAAGACTTCCGCGGGTAATTTCTTCCCGCTTAGATACAGCTGATTTCTCATTTGTACATCTCGAAGAGCATTGATAAATGTATCAGCTG
Organism: Diogma glabrata; assembly: GCA_963693315.1. Lineage (NCBI taxonomy): Eukaryota > Metazoa > Arthropoda > Insecta > Diptera > Cylindrotomidae > Diogma > Diogma glabrata. The sequence goes on from OY856186.1 coordinate 418,007,735, forward strand.
CCAGCTCGTCTCGATGTTCAGCGTTATAGTTCGGATACGACAGATTTACCAGTCTCACAATGTCAGCCTCTAATTCTTGCAAAGTTTCGCTGACTCCTTGTTTTCGTGTTTTGAGCTGCATACGATGGAGAGCTTGCATATGACTTTCCCCATATCTTACTTCTAAGGCCTCCATTAGCTAGCAGTAATCACGCTCACTGATAGTGTCTGTAAAAATTCAGCAGCAAGTCCCTTCAATGCCAATATAAGCAATCAACTCCAGTTGTTGCTATCTCAAATTGCATCTTAAATATCTGATAGGATGTAGATCCATCAAATGCAGGTATTTTCACTCTAGCTGGAGCTGAACTAGCTGATGGATTGATCAAGTTACCTGACTTCAATTGTGCTATTTCTTGGCGAAATTCACTCGAAAGTTTGCGTAATTTCTCTTCATGTTCCTCGGTAACTTTCCGCAGCTCCCTTTCCATATTGTTGATTTTCACCTCTGCACTGGATATACGTGACTCGATTACTTCACGTAGACTTTCTTGCCTCGCCATCATATCAGCAAATTGTTGTCGTTGCTCTACCTTTTGTTCTGCTGCCGGTTTTTCTGGTCGGACCATCATTTCAGCAAGTTGTTGTTGTTGCTCTACTTTTTGTTCTGCTGCCTGTTTCTCTTGTCGGGCCATCAGATCAGCAAGTTGTTGTTGTTGCTCTACTTTTTGTTCTGCTGCCAGTTTCTCTTGTTGGGCCATCATTTCTTTCATCAACACCATCATCGGATCAATTGTTGGGGCATTCTGAACCAGAGCTTCCTCCAGCTCTATTTGTATGACCTCTGTGTTTTGGCCGGCTTCTTCTAAAACTTTTCGCAGCCAGAATGCAAGTTCCGCCTTCGTTCCATGGATTGGAGCATTCCTTTTCTTCAACTCATCCTTTAGCTGGGTCTGGCTGAGATCACTAATATTTACTGTCTTGACCATTGTTTCAATAATCCCACTTCTGACACCACTGTAACGACTCTTCGTTGGTTCTTTTTGATTATTGAGCAAATACGACAGTAAAAAAAACAGATCTTTAGTTAACCAAATCTCAAACTTTATTTATCAACCAGTTACAGCAACTTCCGATTTTAATTACAATAAATTCCAGGATCTAAAATTTATGTACAATAAACTTCACCGCTTTTCCACAATTTGAATCAATAATATTCGGAATCGTAAAATCTGTATTTACTATTCCACTAAGTTCAAATTCTTTTACTATTAGTAATCAGGCTCAAGTACCACCGATTATTCCTTATACTTGCGAATATTTATAAACACTTTTAATTGCAAAATTAAAACTGACTATCTGATATTTTGTTCGCTTATTTATATTCAAAAACAAATAAGCAGAATCTTCTGGTACTCACTGTAGTTGTTTCTAGAAACAATAGGCCACACCTCCTTTTAATTCATTAATGTAAACATTGGTATAACAAATTAAATTTACATTAATTTATGCAATACAAGTAAAAGATTGAAAAAGGAGTTAACTTTTAATTCATGAATGAGTAAATAAAATTAACCCATTCTGGACGAAGTTTATTACCATATATAAGGAAATGGAAACTATATAAATCGGTTACTGCACTACGTTATCACATCCCAGGCTACATAACAGTTTTAACCAAATTAAAGAAAACTGTTTCGAAATTGCATTGATTAAGTAGTTTCCGTTTATGTATATAGTTTGGTTGGTTTGATAATTGTTTTGGATTATTCTGTTTCTACTTAAATTTTTTATTTAAACTAATCTGACACATCCAATTCAATTTGTACACCAATCTGTCTGGTCCCGAAATCAACCTATTTCTAGCGGATATACCTGCCGCTTGGACTTTTTTTATTTGCTTTTCTTTCTTTTTAATTTTTTTTTACCTAAAATTTTTTTATATGTTTTTGTTAATAATGAATTCTACTATATCAACTTTTTTGTTTTCCGGGCGTCCCGTGACGGCCTGCACTTTTTACATTGTTTATAAATAGTGCCCCATCGATTGTTGGAACGCTACAGTCTTCGTTCAGCAATCAATGTTGATACTACATTGACAAAAGACAGATATTTGAATGACAAAGAACTAATTACTTGCTAGCCGATGTGGGACAAAGTGGTGGATTGGATTGTTTTCGAATTCGTGTTTGTTTGAAACTTCAGTAACATTGAAATGAAACTTCAGAATTGATTTTGATGAAATTGGTTACATTATTTTTCAACAAGATTTCAATTATTTTCTTTGGAAATAGAACTGGTTTTGGTGTGACAGGAATGGGGAAGTTTATACCAATTAGGTTGATTATCTCCAGAGCTGACACCCTTGTTCTCTAAAAACAGATTATCTCAAGAGCTGACACCTTGTTCTTGGCGAAAAGCCAATTAAAATTAGGAAACTTGATTTTCGGAATTACAACAATGCCAGTAATGTCATGACCTCAAGATATTGTAAATGACGAACTATTTCGAATTTTACTCTAAAAATAAGAATATTTATATATAAAGAAATCCGCTAATAATTTGTTCATTTCTTATCGGTTCCGGCCTTTAAATTGAAATAATTCATTTCAACAAACATAAAATATATATGTGTGCAACAGTTCAATCAACCAATGTTTTACATTTTATCAGTTAATTGCTTTGTTGCGTCACCACACAATATCAATTAATTATACAAATTTCTGTTTAGACATATAAATGTTGAACGTTTTTTGTTTTGTGTAAGGCTGAATCATAGTATTATATGCAGCTATAATACGGTTGTTCAAATTTATGGAAGGTAGAAGTATTATCTGTAGCTGTGGAGAAATTGTTTATTGAAATGATACATGGAAATGAAATGGTGGACTTGTATATTTTTTATTGAGAGAAATTATTAATTTATGTGCGATGAAGAGTATATAATTAAAAAGAAACAAGAGATGGAGAATCCTGCTATTTGTATTCGATCTTTTGTTCGATCGGGGAGATTATGTAAATTAAAATCAAATATTTAACAGAAATAACTGTGCATATAAAAAATTAAAATTTCATAAGTGTAAATAAATTGTATTATCAAATTAAATTGAAACAGTTTTCATTTGTGCTGTTCTTTTGAAGATACAAATTGATAAGAGAAGCAGTTTGTCTTTGGCATTGATCGTAGACAAAAAAAACTAAATTTTTACTTTTATTAAATTTGAAAGTTGTGGTTTGAACAACACAAACTGTTGATAAGTAATCCAGATGCATTGAAAAATTGGGTAGACTTTTGTAAAGGAATTTACGAAAATATCAGTGCAGGAAATGATTATTACAAAATGGCTAATGGCTGATAATTTTGAGTGGGTAATGTTTGGAAATATAAATAGAATGCAGCATACAATCGTTTATCATATGATTGGCTGTTAGTGGGATTACTGGATATTCTATCAATGTGAAGTAGATGATCATAAATACTTGTAATGTAAGCTTTTGATTTACATTTATATAAGTATATTTTTGCATCATAATTTTTTGATTGATTTATATAAGTTTTTGTTTGTATTTGTTTTTTCCTTGTTAAAATATTTAATTTTGTTTATTTCATACTGATATCTAAAACGACTTTTTTCGGGTTATTTATGATACAAAAAGTTGAACTTTAGCGTCCTAGGACTTTATAAAATTTTATAAAGTCCTAGGACGTTAAAGTTCAACTTTTTGAGCAAAATTTAAAATTCATTTCTTTTTTTTAATAAATTTCCAGTATGAAATAAAATTTTGTATTTACCTCAAACTTTGTATTTACCTCAAACCTTTTAAAGGTACTCGTAATTTCAAACTAGTAATTTCAAACAACTAGTTCGTACTTTAAAGTTTCACTTTTCGTTCTAGATAAATAAACAACTATTGTAGTAGTCAACATTGATTTTTTTATGAACATTGTTCTTTAATAATAATTTCTCAGTCAGATTTCTCGTTTTTGTTTTTGTATAAAAGTCCAATCGTTTCAATAGTAGAAAAAAGTGCGCAATATATGTCGAGTATTGATAACCCTGAGAATTAACAAAAAGCAGTAAAATTTCTCGAGCATCCAACTGGTTCTCTTCAAGTTTTTTAGTATATTTTGAGATATATAGAGGCAGCATAGGCTAACTCGTTTGAATCACAATACTGTCGATAAATAATTTTTTGTGCAATCAGAAACGTATTAGCAGATCACTTAAAATTTTTTGTTATAGTGTACCGGTTAATAAGTTATCGTTGAGCGAAAACCCTAGAATTGTTTTTGGCTGAGGTGACAAAAACAATCCAAAGTTCAGTTGTCTTTGATGACTCCCGTGGTGTGGTAGATAACATCACACACACGGATATTTTGATGACTTTACTTCTATTATATGATTCAGCCGTTCTTATTCTTCCATAAATTATTTTTATGGGATTTGCAGTTCCTTGTTTCTCCTACACCGTTCTTCATACTATTGAGTCATTGGACGGTGACGTGTAATAATCCAGTTAATGGTTTTCTCTCGTTCTCTTTGTTAATCACTTAATTTATTATGACTTTGGTCATCACAAGGTTGCGATCTGTGAAGCCTTGAATTTCTACACCATTTCTACGCTCCAATCCAAAGCTTTGGGCTAATGCTTTGATCATTAAGGAAGTTTGTGGATTGAAATCCAGTAATAGGAGACAAATTTCAAAATTTTCCATCTCGATCGTTAACTCTCACAGTAGCAGTTGGTAAAATAGCTGATTTTAAATTTGGACTACAATGTAGACCAATTTTTCTCTCGTTGGAATTCTCGAATGTGATTGTATATATTGTGCGTTATATTGCCATCTTCTTGGTGGTTATTCTGATACTGTCGTCTCCAGAGTGTAGTAGTGAATTGTGTTCGTCTAGGGTTTCTTACTACAGCATCCAATGCATCTGCTCATTCCATTAATTATTGGCATGTTGGAAATTCAATGTTTGCCATTTCGGTTGTCCATGCTAAGAACAAATCTTAAAACGCCCATGCTAAGAACAAAACTTAAGATCAAATCTTAAAATGATTACTACTCGGTATATTGACCGAGGAGTGATAGTGATTTGTGTCACGTCCTTGTTCTTCTTGACTTTCATTTAAATCCAACGATACGTCTAATACTAAATTTACTAATCGGTTTAACTTATTCAGTTCAGCAACTGCAGTATAATAACTTTCCTCAAATTCCTCCTGTCATCAATCTTTACTTCTGATGTCGATTACTTAACAGTATTACATTAATTTAACAAGGTTTCAATGCATTGTAATCGTATACTTTTAGTTTTTCAACGTCCAGTTGTGATGGTCCACTAAACCTGGCTCTTGTTTAGTTAAATTAATTGCATGTTAGATTAAATTGAAAAAATTAAATTGAATAATTGTGAATTTAAAAAGAAAAATTTTCACTTAGTATTGTCGAATATTCTCTGTTTTAATCCCTGGTAGTGCATTAACGTCTTTTATTTCAACTTGCAGAATAATTAATAATATTTTGAGCGATGTACTTTTGTTGACAATTAACTGATGAACTATTTAAGTTATAATCTATAATCCGGCTCAAAGGACCATGTCTTCTTTTAGCTTTAATGGACTGTATATTTTCAATACGTGGTAGAATAGAAATTATCTATATCTATAAAGTGGCATTTTTACATTTTCCAATTATTTTAGGATTGGGGGTAAACATAAATATATTATCAATTAACGTACATGTAAATGCATGACCACATCCATCTTTAAATTCAATTATCTCGAAAATACACTTTTGCTCATTCGCTATGATTTCATTATTAAAGCGACGAAATTATTCAATACAGAATCAAATTTTATGGTGAAGATAAATTGTTTATCTCGAGCATTGATGAAACTCTGTAAATAACCTGACAAACATTATGTGCATAAATGGTGGGCAAGAATATGCACATTTTTATATTACTAATTTGTAAGTTTCTTTTAAAACATTTCAGTGTATATTTTAAATTCAGTTGAAGTTTAAAAGTATTTTAGTGCTACCGTCATACCAATTTGTTTTAATATAACATTTTTAAATCATGTAAATATGTGCATAGAATTTTCAAGTATACATATATACAAAAATATTTGATGTATGACTTTTATGATTAGGATCTTCTTATATCGATTTATAATCTTTCACATGGAATAATATTTTTGCTAACTTCGTTGCGACAAATGAAGATAGCGGTCGTATTTTGAAGTTGTAAAATGCAAATGTATGTGTGTGATTTGTAAATGCGGTTTTCGTTTTTTCGTTATTTTTTGAACAATACATTTTAAGTGAAAAAAAATCAGAAATCAAAGAATTTAAATATTTAAATATAATACAAATAACATTAGTTTCCTACAATCTTCTTAATATTGTAATAAACTTCGACCAGAATGGGTTAATTTAATTTACTCATACATTACCAATACATTCTGCATAAATGTTTTCCACATTCAAACTATTGCAAAGATGGATTAAAGAATGAGTTAACTAATACATTTTGCATAAATTAATGCAAATTAAATTTGTTATAGAATGAGTTCGCTAATACAAATGTTTACATTAATACAAGTATGAATTAAAGGAGGTGTGGCCAATTATTCATGATGTATGTTCTTCGAATATTGTTTTCTAGAAAAGTACAGTGGGAAACAACAACTGATTAGCAGAAGTTTCTACTTATTTATTTTTGGATATAAATAAGCGAACAAAATATCAGATAGGCAGTTTAATTTTGCAGTTGAAAGTGTTTATAAATATCCGCAAGTATAAGGAATAATCGGGTGGTACTTGAGCCTGGGTACTAATAGTGAAAGAATTTGAACCTAGTGGAATAGTAAATACAGATTTCACGATTCCGAATATTATTGATTCAAATTGTGGAAAAGCGGTGAAATTTATCGTACATAAATTGGAGACCCTAGAATTTATTGTAATTAAAATCGAAAGCTACTGTAATTTGCTGACAAATAAAGTTTGAGATTTTGTTAACCAAAGATCCGTCTTTTTACTGTCGTATTTGCTCAATAATCGAAAAGAACCAACGCAGAGTCATTACAATATATTAAAAATATAAATTTAAATATTAGTAAACTGACATAAAAAAGGACAAACAAAAAATATTAAATAAATATATTAATTTTTTGGAATCACTAAAATGAATTGTTCAAAGTGCCCGTTTGTTTTTAGTGAATTTTCTCTTTAACCTTCACAACAAAATTTCTTTCGAACATAATTTTAGATGAATATAAAATAAAATTTATCAATTTATTATTAGTAAAGTCATATTATCTCAATTCTCATATAAAGTTAAATGAAATCAGCCATTTTAAAAAATATTAAACTACTTTATTGGATTTGAGGATGTATTTCCTCAAAAACCTTAGCTCAACAATTACGACAGTGAGAGTGGTGGTAGTTTTTGTTATTTATCATATTTAGGGGTTTGTCAAGTTTTTTTTATCAAGTTTGGGGTGCTGCCTCTGTTTCCATCTTGGCCCTCTTGGACTCTGTTCAAAAGCGAGCTATACGAATTGTAGGTGATCGAACTTTGACATCAAAACTTGATTCCCTACAACATCGTCGCACTGTTGCTGACCTCATTGTTTTTTACAAATATCGTCATCAGCAGTGCTCAGATGAAATCAGCGGCATCATGCCTCAAACTTATTCTTACCCCCGTTCCACTCGGCAATCGGCTGCCGCAACCAGTGAAACGGTAAAAATCCCGCGCTGTCATACTGGCAGATCGCAAAGAGACTTCTTTGTCCGAACTGCGTACAAATGGAATAGTTTGCCGGAACACTTAGTCTCAGGTGGCTTCAACCCACAGATGTTTAAAAAAAGCGTTAATCTACACCTCAGAACGCCAGTTGTTGTGGGACCTAGGTCTAGACCTAGGTCTTAAAAGGTATTTATGTGTTGTTGTGACACATATTCTAAACCCTATTACACAACACATTTTATTAAAAAAAAAAAAAAAAAAAAATATTTTAAAAATAGTGAGTTTGGAAAAAATAACGGTATGCTTTAAAGAGTAGCAGTGCTTCTCTGATATTCAATTATGTTTGAATGATAGCAGGGATTCATCAGATCAAACGTAGGATGATAAATCTTTAATATAAGATGCCTGAAATTTTAAGGGAGTGTAGATTAGAATCTTATCTCTCAATTTAAAAAACACAAAAATTTATTAGTTTTAATTTTTTTAATAGAGGTAGATAGTGCCTGATTTATTTTAAAATTTTAAACTGATTAGAGCTGATGCACATATGCAATATTTTGTCATTTTCGTTCGAGCGTCGATTATGATCAAAACAGTCGTTAAACTGCTTGAAGTTTTTAAGTTATAAAATCATTATCCTTTTGTGGATTAGACTGTACCTGATATTTAAAAAAAATTACTTAATTTGAAGAAATAGTTTCTTGCTCGTATTAGGTTATGTTTCTGCAAATGTCCAAATCATGACCAATTCATGGTTAAATCAAAGGGAATTTTTAGTCATAATCTACTGTCGTCGTTTGACGATCCACATTTTCGACTGTATATCAATTGCAGTTGTATCATTCACAAATTACAAACCTTATGAATACGATTAAAAGTTTCAAAAGTTCTAATAATTTCTAACAAAATTTCTTTTTTAATTTCAGGTAACCAAGGATTAATCACACAAAATAAAATGAGAACATCACTAAATATTTTGATTTTAGTAATATTACTTACGATAAACATAATTTATAGTGAAGAACAAATTGCAGATTATCCTGCTTTAGAAGGTGAAGAAGAAAAAGAAGATATAATAGATTTTTTTGCTTTAGAAAACTCTAAATTACCGTGTAGTTATTTTGAAACAATTAACATTACAAATGGAGTTAAAAACCCAAATGGTAGCATAACACATAATGGAGTCACTTATTCCCGAGAGAACTATGAATTCTATAAGTATGAATATTTAACGAATATGACCAACACAACGGTACCGGAATATATACGTGGGTGTGTTTGTAAATATAAAACATGTATTCGAGCTTGTTGTCCAGAACATCATGCCTTTCATCAGTATCCAAATGGAACTGGTTGTCAACATGATGAGAATGTAGAAGCTTTTCATGTAAACATTACGCATGATAATGATAAAGTAGTCCACCACAATGTTTTAAGGGATGATTCGTTCAATTTGGTTGTTGGAACTCCATGCTTAGGTCAAGGTTATTTTGTCGAACCAGAGATATATGATACAGATAAATGGCTAGTATTACCGGTGAGTTTATTTATTTCATTAAAACTATTTGTCGTTTATCTCAATAAAATGTTGTTACTAAATGAAAAATTGTTTTTTAAATAATATGTCAAAAATGTCATCAATATAACTTATTGTATTTTCATATATATTTTGTATTATTCTTTAACATTTGGAAAGTGACCAACAGTAAGCAACACTTTATTGAAATAAATGTAAAAATTAACAACAAAAGTTCGATTCAAATTATGTAGAATGTAAATTTGGGATGTAAAGTTGATTGATTTTAACATGTAACAGACAGCATATAAATTGATGACGGAAATAGCGTTGAAGCGATATCTAATGGAAAGCGGAAATGTTGATTTGTATATGGTTTAGCCTCTAGGCCAGGTTTATTAAGTCGTTCTTGCAAATTAAGCAATAACCGCTATCACAATCACATAATCAAAAAGGGAATATCCAGTCTTTCTGTGAAAGTCTGAACCAATAATTCCAACCATACTTAGGTTATTCGTACTATCAATTGCGTTTTATTTATTAAAAATTATAAAGGAAAACACACAAATCAAATATGACAAACAAATTTTTTTTATTTTACTTAAAAATACCACACTTAAACCGAAAAAAAAAATCAAATTCAATAAAAGAAAAAAAAATTATATATCAAGAAAATGAAGATGAGAAATAGGAAAATAACAAATGATTACAATTTATCTCACTCTCTTTTAATATTTATTTTAGATTTAATTTTTATTTAGCGTGACGATGACTCGAACATATAAATTTTTCCTCATACAAAATTGCACAACGCGAATAAAGAAGTTTTCATTTAAAAAACGGTACAACAACCACGAACAGAAAATAGAAAATATGAAAAAAGAAAACAACAACAAAAGTATAAAAAAAAGAAACATTTTTTTAAAAAACTGAAGAAAATATTGAGATTTCGTTAAAATCACCTGAATGCGTTCTAAATTTTACTTCGCATTGACGTCACACCGTGGTAAAGACAACAGCAATAACCTTAAAAAACTACATTATCGATGAATTTAAATACCGTAAATAGTCCGCAGCCTTAAACTGTATTTAGATCAATCTTTAGTGATAAAGATGTGAGCTCATATTAAAAGAGAAATATATACTCAAATAGTAGTTTTTATTTTCCTCATTTTACTTTACGGGATTGAAATTATGGAAAATAATGATGGGAAAACCAATATTTTATTATTTTTTGCACTGTCTGCCAAAAAATAATTAATTTTCTTGTTAATATCGATATGATAATAATTTAAACGGAACGGAAAAAACAGTAACAAATTGACCAAGTGTCAGCCATTGATTTCACATTGATTGGAAACAATCAATAATGACTATACCAAAAAAAACGTGACTTAGGATGTTAATTAGAATAGAAATGTTCCCCATTCTATGAATTCACACAAAGTATTGTCTAGAAATTTAATGCAAAAAATCCCATATAATGTAAAAACATTTCCATAATATGGAGTCTAATGACAGTGGAAAAATTCAACTTAAGTAAAATAAATAAGTGATGAAGAAGTTTCAACTTTGAAATTGTCATCGCTTCAACGGCGTAATTGATAGCGTGTCTGCCCACGGATTCGAGCCGGGTACTGACGAGGGTAGGTTCGAATTCCATCTGAAACACGAAATAAATGTGAATTGGAGTTTTTTTTCAGAAAAAACTTCAAACCATACCTTTGAATTGAAAAAGTTCTAATTACTTCTTTACTTACTTGAGTTTAATTGATCTCAAATATCTAAAGTAACAATAACATTAAAAAACTGCATTATCTATCATTTTAAAATTCGTAAAAAGAAATGTTTATGAATTAATGAATAAAAAACAATAATTTTAATAAATATTTTATTATTTGATTTAATTGATTTTTTAATAAAATATTATTTTTTTAATAAAAATTAAAAATAAAATACTACTACTCCAAGAATTGAACTATAGAACCTCAGTCGACCGTGTTATACATATTGCAATTTGAAACGTTACAACCTTAGACGTTAGAGATACTTACGTTACGTTTTAATTTTAGATCTATTTTAAACTTAATATATTTATTTAGCGTGATGGTAACGCGAATATATAATTTTTTCCCCATTCAAATCGCACAACGCGCCTAAAGAAGTTTTCACTTTAAAAAATTGTTGTTGTTATTGAACAAATTAACCTAACGTCTGTCATAAAATAATTCTGCTCTTTAGTAGAATTAAATTAGTGGAGTGGAGAAAATGTATTTGCCACACTGAAAAAAACATGTCCTATTTCCAATCGAAATGCAATTGTCTCAACCTCACCGTGCGGTCACATATGGCGAATCAAACTACGAAATTGCGTCAACAACTCTACAATTATAAATCGATGAAGTTGAGACAATCACACGAAAAATTTATGTGAAAATAAAATATAGTTCAATTAATCTCAAATACTTAAACTTTAAAATGAAAAATTCATGATATAAGGCCAAAGAAAAATTTTTTCAGGGAAATAGTTATTATCTTTATTCAACTACTGTTATATTGGATATAACACTTTATATTTTAAATAAACCTCATTCTGTTGTTAGGAAAATGTTACCGTGTAGTTGTCCCAATCACAGTGAAATTGTTTGCAAATAATTTTTCTTTGCATGAATAATAAACTGCCAACTTCGAGATGAGGTTGTCGTGAACTTCAATTTTTTTTTCAGTGCAAAAATAACTATAACATCAGAATTTGATGTAGTTTTGGCTAAGACGTTTTGACAGCTGTAGTTTACAGCATGACTGTCTGATGTTTGTATACTATTCAAGTTATATTGAGTAGCTGAACCAGGCTTAGCAGATGTGTTTTGTTTAATTTTTTGTAATGGGTTGGTTATTTTGTAATGAGTTAGCATCCCGGATTAGAAAAATCTAAGGGACCAAACATGGGTCAAACCCGCGCCACAGCTTTTGAGGTTGGGCCAGGTTTAACATTTTCAAACGGCCCAAACGTTGGCCAAGTTTGAACTGATGTTCTGGGGCCAAGTATGGAATATTAGGCATCAATCAATTTTTTTCCAAGCCTGCTTTAAATGTGTGAAAAGAGGTTGTGAAAAGAGTAACATATATAAAAAAAAAGATAAACATAATAAGCCTTGCATATGTTTACAATGCATTAGACTGGTTAATAATACGTAATATAATAAACTGAATCTTGGTTCAGTCTAGGCATTTACAACTGGCCCAGACTGAAACCAAAGTTTCAAAATTTACTAGCCTTGGCTTTGCTCGCCAATACGGGCCAAAGATTTGTTCATTGTTTAATATTGGCAGCTGCACAAATTATAGGCCTCTGACAGCTCTTTGCACAAAGACTAAAAAAAAGTTCATGGTAAACACAATGCTGTCACGGATAGCTCATCATCGTGTTAACGTTCCAGAAGTTGCCAAGTTTTTACCAATCAGGATTTACTTAAGCAAATTTGCTTAAGTTCAAGTCTTCTAATTAATAAAAACAGAACACCTTAATCTTCTAATTAACAAAAACACACTTAAAATATTTGAATTCCAAACTGTGTACAAATAGCATGTTATGCCGCAATAGTTATATGGACTGATACGACCTTTATGCCATCCTGTTTTTCAATAGCTAATTGAAAATCTTTTTGAAAAAAAGCCAATAGGGTTGTACTGTCTCCTTTGCAGAAATTTCTTATTCTTGGCGCCGTGAGAGAGCCAAACACCTTATGTTAATTTACATGATGATGACCTGTTAGTAGTCTCCCCATTAATCTACGGTCTAAACGGTTCAGCCTAACAGAAATCCGGTAATTTAGCGTCTCACAGGTTTTTTAAGTTTTTTCATACTTTTTTTTAAGAACGAATTTGTTTAATTTTCTTCTCGTCAGATCATTTTTGCGACACCAACTGTTGATAATATTTGGTGCATTTTGCATTTTTCTGCAGAAATGCTTCATGTTGTCTCATTTCAAAAGAATACTAACGTTATCAGCATAGTTGTATATTTTTAGCCCTTTATCATTTAATTTATTTAAGAGCTGCACATCTTCGCTTTACACCCACCTAGGTTTCAGTGTTGTGAGTGAGGTTCAGACAGACATTTCTAATACAAAACTTTAAAAAGTATGAGGAAAGACTACTTGATCTGCAGTTTTTCGCCTAGGAATGGTTATATAATTTGTTGAGAGCGCATCTCCTGCTACGTACAAGTACTTTTGTATCATAATAAGAGAAATACCTTCAAGACCTTGAGATTTGTTAGGCTCAAATTAGCTGGAAGTCCAAGACTGGGGCCAGAGTCATACAACTGTTTTTCCCATGGTCAAACCCATTCGGTTTAATTATTTCTTTGTGCCGCAGCCTCAGGCATCTCCCAAAAAAAAAACACAAAAAAAACTTCGTTGAAGGAATGCTGTTTATGTCTTTTCTTTTGAAGAAGTGTGAGTATCGTTTTATAATCTTTGATTATCTAGCCTCGTTTGAAACTATCCAGTCTTAGATTATTCAGTCTTCAATCCCTTTTACAACCCTCAGAGTCCAAGAGGGCCAAGATGGAAACAGAGGCAGCACCCCAAACTTGACAGCAGTACTCCATACAGGGACGAATATAGGACTTATAAACATGGAGCAATTGGTATGGAGTAAAACATTTTTTGCATCTATTTAGGAGGCCGAGTTTTTTAGACGCGCTTTTTGCCATCGCCATTACATGATCGTTCCAGAGTAGGTCATTTGAAACTGTGACACCCAATAAACGAATGTTTTTACATTCACCGATTGGTTCATGAGGTATGTCAAGAAAAAAACCTTTAAACGTGACAATTTCCCGTATATGATACTTACTAACTTCAAATCGATATATCTCGATTCCAAGACGTGACCCAGCGAAACGCCGGGACACGTATAACTTTTTTTTGACCGATATAACTTTTCTCGCTAGTCAGAACCAAAGCGGATTTGGGCTGTCCCACAGTGTTATAAATTAAAATGTTATTATTAAAACTTTTATTTATTAATCCTAAATTAAATTTAACTATTCAAGTAATTTAAAACGTATACTTTTTTGATTGCAGAATGGTAATTTACATCAAAATCATGAAGATGTAGATGTACATTACAGTTTAAATAGCTATTGTTTAGCTTATGTTTATGACTTTAAAGAGGATAGCAAACCTATTTTTAGAGCTTTTGTATGTGATCCAGAACTAGGTGCTGCAGCTTCACCACATCATCAAATAGGTTAGTCTTGACTAGTATTCTTATTACATACTTTTTAGATTTATAACAAACATTTTTATTTTAGGAATGTTGATCTCATTACCATTTCTTTTTACAACATTACTAGTGTATGCATTCATACGTGAGCTAAGAGCATCCTTGCATGGAAAAAGTTTAATGTGTTATGTCGGCTGTCTGTTTTTTGGCTATTCATTTTTAACTATAACTTTATATGTTAGTAATTCACATGTTCCTCAACCTTGGTGTACAATTTTCGGTAAGACATTAGAATAGATTATTGTTTTTTCTACGACTTATGTTTATTTTTTGTTAGCATACGCCATTCAAATATCGTTTATGTCAAGCTTCTTTTGGTTAAATGTTATTAGTTTTGATATTTGGTGGACTTTTGGGTAATTATAAATGTTTTTATACAAAACAATATTATATATAACCTTCGTTAACATTCGGTTAAACAGCAAAGGTTTTTGGCAATTCTTAAATTATCAATAATATTACATATTTTACCACAGAAAGGGCGGACATGATGGTAAACGGTTTATTAAGTACACACTTTATGCTTATGGTTCTACATTGATCGTGGTCGGTTTTGCCGCAATAATGGATAATGTTGCAGATGTATCAGAAGTTTTACGCCCCGGATTAGGTACACAAACATGTTGGCTCCAAAGTAAGTATCACCGGTTGCATAGAGTATACACTAGAATTAATGAATTTTCAAAATTTAGAACAAGTGTTGCCAGAATTTCTATACTTATATTTACCAGTTATACTTATAATTGCCGTAAATACTGTATTTTTTGCTTTATCTGCAAATAAAATAAGATATGTTCAACGAAAATCTTCAAAAGCTTGGGCTAGAGGTGATAGTAGGAAGCATGCTAAAGTACAATCAGATAAAGATAAGTGAGTAGTATTCTATGCATAATGCATAATTTAAATGCAATTAATGACTTTAATATATTTCTATATAAAGAGCTGCAGTTATTATCTGATTAAAGTAAAATAAGTTTAGGTACAAAATATAAATAGAAAAAAGTTATGATGGTGGTTCGACCGATAGGCAAATATAGACAAATACAAACCTCGTATCAAAATTGCATCAAAATTGTTGTATGATCGATAGCAATTATAGCACAGACAAAATAGACATATATTTTGTGGTGAAATTAACCGAAACCAAACTAAGTTAAACGCAACTTTTTTTTCGGCGATGATGTCATAAAGATATAATAATCCATTGTTTTGATTCTTCTAGATTGAACTCTGCTCATCATCCGTTTATTTCCATCGAAAAGATGCTAGAATATGCGGTTATTTATTCAGCAGAGTATTTATCGGTTCTAATATTCTTGATGATTACTCAAATGAAATGTAGTAGACTTTTTGTTTCACTTTGGTTTTTGCTCAACGTTGCATGTATATTTACTCTACGTTGATGTGAATAGTTAAATTTTATTTTTTTATATTATTAAGAAAATTGTGGAAAATTAATATTATTTTTTACATGTAATGTAGTAGGAGGCTTGTCTGGTAGACCGTGAAGGTCTACCAGGTCGGACACGCAAAAAATACACCCTGCCGCTAGCTCATTTGAGCGAATGTTCTAGCGACCTACCTCACAACACAAGAAAATTAGAATGACTAATGAAACAAAGCGTGCATTAAAACACCACCCAGAATCTCCAAAAGGAAGAACTGTCCTGCTGTGCCACAACTCTTCCTAAATTATAATTACGTTAGTCAATCATTTAACTATCAAATAAAACAAATAACAATCTAGAGATAAATAATATAAATATAACAGAAATATCGAAAATACCTTTTCAGAAGGTGAGGATGATTAAAGTCCTGATCATGAAATTATAACTCTTACAGCAATCCAATATCCTATTCATGTGCCTCAAATTTACTCCAGATGCGTAAGTTTCGAACCAGTATTGCACCCCACTCACGATATAATTATACCTTACATATAATATGTGGTTGTTGAGGGTAGTAGTCCATTTAGGGTTAGTGTTTTTTCTTCTTCTATTAATTCTTCTCGTAGGATTGTGTGATGGAAAATCAGAAAAAAACAACACATTGAAACTTTTCACTCGAAACAAAATTTTATTTCCGAACTAAGTTCAATTTAATTTTCTATTCTTTATGTTGTTGGTTTTTTTCTTTTTTTTTAAATATTAACTTAATCATTATAATACAATTAAAATTCGCTGGTATTATATTCCACAAAAACAAGTTATATTCAAGAAACTTTTTTTTCTAAATATATTTCAAACCATAATTACTATGTCGTTTACACCCAAACTCAACTCAACTCTTGAAAATTCTGAGACTGACTTTTTTAACGCCAATTGCATACCAGCTCATTCAGTATTCCAAAACGAACTTTATTTACCGTCAGCCAAACCCCAACTGATTATTTAAAAAAAAACAATTAACAATTGTAAAATTTTTTTACATGAGTCAAAAAGAACATTGTCAGCATAAATTTTCTTTTGCATAAAATAGTATTTCCGTTAATTCTCTTTAGGTTTTTTAGCGTAAATAAAAATTAACAGAAAATATAGCAAACAATTTAATAGTGCTTCCGGCAGTTTCATATTTAAGAAATATTTTAATAGAATGCGTTCTAATGACCAAGTAGGTAACCGATTGAATATGAAGATCGCTATAGTATATTACTTAGGTAAGGAGGATGAAAATGGAAGCATGACTGACATGTAATATCTTGGCCATTACAGGACAGAACGAAAGGAGGAAGTCCAGCCGACTACATTCGTCCTGAGAATCTTAAAAAAACATCATGAATTGAAATGGGAGCCGGGCTCGAACCTAAGCCCCGAGATAGACTCTCAGGCTCTACCGACTGATTAAACCGGGCCAGACAAAACAAAATTTACCAAAAGCAAAAAAAAAACACAGGGGGAAAAAGAAATAACAGTAAAAAAAATTATAAGGATTAAAACAAAAATATACCCCAAAACAAAGTTAAGAAAACTCGAGATCGAACAAAAATAATGGAATAGGTGACAGCAGAATAATCGAGATGATTCCAAAAAAACAGCAAAATCAAAAACAAAAAAAAAATTTACCTAAACACATAATAAACCAAAAGGGGAGTTTTGGAAGAGTCTTGATGGATGACCAGAGGACAGAGGTGGCTCAGAAAGCCAAAGGCTAGCATTTTCCTTCCCTCTGTAACCTGGCAAGCCAATGACACCACCGGAATATCCTGTGTTGAGAATAAAGAAGTTGGTTTTGGGATAGAGAACGTCAGTCCCAGCGGACCAAATGACAGGCGATTCATTTCCCTGTTATTGTCCATTGCACTGCGCTCTTCTTACCCTCCAACGGGTTACGCTCTAACGAATAGAATTTTTGGAAGACCATGGCAGTTAAACTAATTGAGCGTAACATTTGGTGGTCATGGCCTCATTGAGAACCCGTGAATGTGGTAAAACAATTATGGTGGGATGACCTAGATGGTAAACCATCAAGAATAACTGAAATGGACGTAATTTAGGTTTAAAATAAACAGTTGTTTCGGTGACGTTCCCGGTGACCTCCCTCATCTTATTCAACTTTAAAAATATAATGACAGGACTTATAGCTAATATGGTTTCCCACCAGCACTTGTTTCGCAACATCACTTCCCTTTCTCCTAATATCTTGTCTTATTTTTCCCAAAAACTTTTTAGTATTCGACCTAAAAGTTTGAACAACAAATTAAGTCGTTCAACAGTTTATCATTTCATAGCACATGACGTCCATCTGACAGAAAAAATATTGTTTTTGCTTGTACTCCTTGTTACCCAAAACGTTGAGAAATTTCCAAAAATTGGTAAAATTTTGATATTTTGTTCATGAATCAAACCCTATACGAGATCGTTTCAAATCGAAGTAGTTTTACATCAAACAGACATTCAAATCAAACTCAAGATAGATCAGGGTTTCGTTCGGAAACACCAAATCGCTTGCTTATTTTCCAAAATAGGAAACTGTCATTCCAAAGGGCGTGGCTATCACTTCTTCAACAAGAACAAGAATTGGCATTTTGTTTTCGAACGACCAGTTGCCTAAATATATATATGAAGTATTAAAAATTAATAATTATGTATTAAAACTTATCACAATAATTATAATAATTTAACAACAGGAAAAACAAACTAAACACAACACAAAACATGTTTGGTTTGTGTGAAAAAATGATTATTTGCAGATTTCAAATTATGAAAAATGATTTAAGTTTTGAATTTTTATTTGATTAATTTTTGTATTAAAATATTGATGCGGATTTAAAAAAACAATTTTCATATTTCTAGTAAATAAATGAGACACAAAAAATAAGATATAAAATTTATATTTTTAATAATAATATTGTATTTGTTTTGATTAATATCAAATAAAAACCGCAAATGTAACTTTTAGATCTCAGTTTTTATTTAGGATCTCAAAAACAGCGAGTCCAAAATAGGCGATCGAATCGCCTATTTTTTAATAGAAATGGAGTTTCCGAACAACTTTATCTGTCAAATCGCTTGCTTAAATAGGCAAGAAATAGTTTAACAACGACCATTTCCAGCCACAAACGCCAAAATAGGAAAATAAGCTAGCGATTTGATGTTTACGAACGAACCCCAGTTTCATCAAGCTTTTAGTAAGCTTGGGCCCTTTAAAAATTGAAAACTCCAATTGGACCATTTGCTTTAAACGTTTAATTATGTAGTTGGTAATATGATTGACGGTTTGCGTTAAACAAAAAACTGAGTTTAACACATTACTCACATGTAGAGTTGGGCTTTGGGAATTTCCCGACGGAAATTCCCGATAATTTCTATCCCGAATTGAGAATCGAAATTTTTAACAATTCGGAGAATCCCGAATCTCGAGAATTTCTCAAGATTTTTTTTATCAAATATTAATTGAAAAACTGATTTAAAAAAAAAATTATAATACATTTTTTGAAATAAACAAGTATAAATTGAGTAGGGTGTAGTGTGTCAGTGCGGGCGATTGTGCGACGTCTAATTTTGGTTCCATGGTTTCCACTCCTGGCACTTTTTGTTTTTAGTAAATATTCAAATATTTTTTCTCATCAACAAAACAAAACGCCTGTCTAGTACATGTTTTGAATAAAAGACTAAACCTTTAGAAAACCAAAAAAAAAAAAGAAAAGAAAAATTGTATTTTTGGGTTACGGAGTCTTTGAAAATAAAATTTTTGAATAATGACCGAAGAAAAATTTCATCCAAAATAAGTAAATAATTTTATGCATCAGCAAACACGTTCGTAAGGCACTCGATAAGCTCAATTTAAAGTTCATGAGCACTACTGACGCAGAAGTACATGCATCGCGAGGATATTATTAATTCTTTAAAATCTATACGATGTTGCTGTCGAAGCTCTTAGTTGCCTAAATATGAACTTTCTGATTGTGAATCTCATTCTTAATTTTTTGTTCACAAAATTGGAGAATCAATACACCGAATTGGGCGACGAGTTCTTATAAAGCTTAAAAAGAACACTAACAGATCATAGATCTGACACTTTTTTATCTGAATTTTAATATTTGCACGATCCGGTAAATAGCTTTTGTGACAAATCCCAATTTTGCCTGACGTGTTCAAAAACAAAATTAATTCAAAAAGCCAAAACGTACCTGGTTTGTCTTTTTTCTACAAACATTCAAAAAGATCAACAGGATTGGAACATATTTTTTGCAGTTCTTTTATTTTACACTGATTTTAGAAATTTATACAGTTTTTTTTAATTTTCTCGATGTATCGAGAATTTTCTTTCGGGAAAATACGAATACTGAAAGTTGAAATTTGCATTATTTCAGGCACAAATGCACAATCTCGAGATAAAGATCTGTGGCGATTCCAAACTCTACTCGCATGGTAACAATTCAATAAATAAAAATAAAATAAAGTAATAACATTATGGCTATGTTCATTCAGTTTCTACAAGATTATGTAGCATAGTTTTATCCATTCATTTATCCAGTCAGATCATTTACTAATAGGGCTACTCAGTTCTACTGAGGAGCTACTCAGTTCTCGCTTATGCGAGACATTCAAAACAAACGTTAGATTCACGGTCACCTTCGTTAAGAAAACGAATTATGAATTTGGCAAGCATTATTTTGAGCTAGGTGATTGTGGGTTGTTCTGCTGTCTAGACGTTTCAACTTCTTTTTGGTTACTTTAGTGGGGATCTGATGGTATGACTAACGGAAATGTTAGCTTCACTAGCCATAACACACAAATTGAGTTGATGTTGGTTGTTTAGATAATTGAAATTGTTGATTCTACGTAAAAGACCGCCCTCGACAATTTGTAGATTCGTCAATCATTGTCACTTGACGCAAAAATTTGTCCCACAGATTTTTATTTACACATGATAAAAAACTAGAATCAATATAATCTGTTTTGCGAAGCAATAGCAATCATTTTATCTAGAATAATAATTTGATCTAGAATTATGTTTTTTAAATTCAATCTTTTTTCCCCCAAGTCGTTAAAATCAATTAAATTGATGAGTACAAATTTATTCAACTCGTTATTGTTAAAGAAAGTCGTCATGAATGATCTCAAAGACAAGGGTGAATAAATTAAACTGCAAACTAAGTCGACGATAAGATTGAGTCTTAGCTATGATAAATAAAATAAATTATTTTTTTATTCACTTTGTCAACTAAAGATATTTATGGTATAGTCAGAAAGACGACAAATAAAATAAATTAATCATAGGTAATATAGGTTGCATAAATTTTTTTGAATGCTGTTTTGGAAATTCTAATAATCGAAGTGAACAAAGCAAAAACATCAGGTTTTATTAGGTATTCAACACTGATATTGCTTCACAACAATTCTGCAAACAATATTCTCCAACAGTTGATTGTAGGAATTTTCAGTTCACAGCGTCCAAAAAAATACCCATCATTTGTATTAAATAACACTTTAAACTTTATTCACAATTTAAAAAAAAAACTTCTTCTATTTACACCGTTTCATGTTTACGATATAGCGTTTCTTGTACATTTAATTATGTCTAAGAAAACCTGCTCAAATGCTATTCCTTTTAATCTAGAAAATTCGATTTTATTCTAAGCTTCTTTAATCCGGTAGATTGAAAAAAAAGAAATAATGTATATTTGTCCTCACTGTAAAAGAATGTAATAAAAATCAAATTCAAAGTAAATATTTCGTTTCAAAATCATTATTGTTTTTATAATCATATTATTGATACCATCATCATTATGGTTTCTTAATTGTGTACAGAGTATTTATTGTAGTTATTTTTTCATAACTGACTTTCTATAAGAAATTCTATTTCAAACCCTGAATTGACTTGGAACGGCTGTAACTCAAAGTATTCATCTAGCATTACCGTTTGAAGTTGTCAGAAATATTTAACAAAATGATCAACAGTTAACTTGTTGAAAATTGGAAAGTGAGCGGTTGCCATATTTTGTTTACTTTCCGACCTCAAATAGTTGACGACCGGTTTGGAAGTAAAAATAACGAAACAATTACGGGTTTGCAGTTCAAATGTTATTAAAATTTGAATACTTTATCGTTAGAAATAAAATTTCAATTTGGCCACACTGGATCCAAACTATTTGGAGATAAATTTTGAATATAAATTTAATATAATATATTTATAACATTTAATGTTAAATTCTATAAATTAGCTTCCCAGTTGTAAAATAGCTTACAATTTTAAGTATAAAGTTTCATCTTCGCCTCGTATTATAAATACTAAACGTAAAAATAAAAATATGTGAATATAGGAAACGTTAAAACGATAAAGATGCTGGAACGAATTATGCTCGTTAAGCGAGGTATTACTGTATATTGAAAATGATAATTATTGAATTAAAAAGTTGGATATTGTAAAAGTGCTTTTTCGTTTCCGTCTGTTTTCTTCCAGACACGCCCGAAAATGCGGTAGCTTTAAGTTTAATAATAAAAAAATACTCTTAATTAGTAAAATTCAAATCGATCGTTTTATTATGAATTAATAAGTGTTGTCGTTTCTTCCAGATTTACACTGTTTTTCCGATTATTTATTATAATGGGTGTTACCTGGTCAATGGAAGCTCTATCGTGGTTTTTAGAAACGGTTCTCGTACTAAAATGGAGCAAATATTTCTTCGTAATAACCGATTTATGCAACTGTCTTCAAGGATTATTAATATTTTTATTATTCGTTTGGAAGCCAAGAGTTAAGAAATTAATTCATAAAAGGTAATTTATTTAAATTTCTAATAATTGTAGACATAATAACGAATAACAAAGCTTTTAGTAAACAGGTTTATGATTTTGTTTTTCCATTAACTTTATTGGAATCGCTAACTTCATGTTTATTAATTTAAATTGAATCTCTTGACCATGGGTATTAGTATATTTGTAGCACTATTATTTTAGACTATTTTTTTAAAATTTGATTTAATAATTAACAAAACATCCCTTAATGTACAAAATCTCATAGCATTTTTAACCAATTTTTCCTAGACAACTCAATAACGAAAAAAATAGGATTAGCTGCCACGTTTGATAGAAATTTAAACACGTAGGTACTTATTTGCACGACAATGCATAGATACATCTACTCCTAGATTCTCGTTTTTTTATTAAATTTGATTTTTAAAAAAGAACAACGTATAATTTCTCCTCAAGAAAAATTTTTGATTTTCAAACCAAAAAATTAAGCTTTTATTTTCATTTCAGGATTAATACCATTCGAGGTATCGAAGTTCAAGATTCTACATACACAACCACATCATCACTCATCCCTATGAAACGATCAACTTTAAATCGACAAAGTAGTGAAACCACTGAAGCAAAATAATCAGAACTCGTCCATAGCAATATAATTTTGTGCCATATTTAAGTATTAAGAAAAACAAAACCAAATGAAAAGTTTTGAAAACTGCCAAAGTTTTTACTCTATTTTGCCAATATGTAAATGTCGGTCGGTCTCTATAATTTTCTTCTTCATTGTTATATTATTTATTTGTGCTTTTAGTATTAGAATCATTCCATAAAATATAATAGTTACCATGATACATAAACTCTAGTGATACTCACAAAGAGAATGTAATGCGACCTATAATGTTAATCCGACATCTATGTAATAAAGTTTAGAATTTTGTTACGTGAACTAACACTTAATTAATTATAATTAACTTTAAGAATTTGATAATTGATTACCAAAGATTGTAATGCTTTATAATAAAACACTAAAATAAATTTAAAATTTGTAAAATATTTGTTTTTTTATTAATTAGACTATTAGGCATGACTAAATATGAAATTTCATTATTCAGACTCCATTCGTTAGAATATATGTCAAACTAAATTGTAAATAGAAATAAATTTGATAACAATGGTTTTTGATCAGAAGTCTTTCCGCGACGTCGTTGACTCATACATTGATCCCCAATTTAGGTTGATATTTGAGTCTTTAAGACGGTAGTTTGATGTTAGATAGTGACTTGTAGGTCGCAAAATGAAGTTGTTTTGTCGTCGTATTGGACTAGATCATGTTACTTGGGATGCTTCTAAATGGATTTTACAGAACTCTTAATGGAATAAGATTTTAGCGTAAAACTTGCTTATGATCGGTGAAGAGAGTGAAGATTCTATCTTCAAGGAGATACCAAAAATGTTTTATTGCAGAGTATAACTTCAAGGAGTTTACGATCATAAGCGCTGTATTTCTGTTGCGTTTCATTAAGTCAAACAGAAAAGAAATTAAGAGGTGTCCAATAATTGTTAATTTGTTGAACTACGTCGCTAAGTGCCTTGTCGGAAGCGTCGACCATTACGGCAAGTTGAGCAGAGTGTGAGTGGTGAGAAAGCGTTGTTGCCTCACTGAGTTGCTGCTTGCATAAGCCGAAGGCTTGAATGGCGTCTTCGGACCATTGAATGACATGTTTGTCATTCTTTTTGGAACCTTTAAGGAAATCGTTAGGAATGACTTGATTGCCACCAGCGCGGCGTGAGGAATGAATCGGCGGTAGAAATTTATCATTCCAAGGAAACGGCGGAGTTTCATAACCGTTTCGGGTCGTTCATAATAGCATCGACACGTTCAGCAGTAGGTTTGATTCCGGTTGAATCAATGGAATGTCCGAGAAAGTCAATGTTGGTTTTAGCAAAGTTGCATTTATTAACTTTGATAATGAGACCAGCGTCGGAAAGACGCTCAAAAACAGTTTTTTAATGTTTGAGGTATTCCTCAAAGGTTTTAGAAGCGATAAGGAGGTCATTTATGTAGATGAAAACAAATGTAAGGTCTAAGAGAAGGGAATGCTTGAACCGTTGGAAAAATTGCGCGGCGTTTCGCAACCCAAAAGTCATTCGAACGAATTCGAAGAGTTCGAACGCAGTTGAAATTGCAGTTTTTGCAATATCGCGCTCATCAATAGGAGTTTGATGATATGCGTGGACAAGATCGATAGTGGAGAAAAATTTGCATCCATGTAGTTGATGCGAAAAATCCCAAATAGGTGGAATAGGATATTTATTAGGAGTAGTGACGTTGTTAGGAGAGCGGTAGCCTCCACTCACTGTTCTCTTTTTAACGAGATGGAGAGGAGAAGCTCAAGGACTGTTAGAAGGTCGGCAAATTCCTTGCGATAACATAACGTCAAATTCCGTCATTGCGATGTCCAGCTTGTCGGGAGCAAGACGACGATAATTACATGAAATGGGAGGACCATGTGTCTCAATAACGTGAGTTACTTTATGCTTCACAGGTTTGGCAAGATCGTTTTTGGACGTTAAGTTTTAACTGATATATCGCCAGATCAAAATCAACAAAATCAAAATCAAAACAAAAAAAAAATACAAAAATAAAAAACAAAAAGAAAATTACTTCAAATTAACCGACACTCGATTTTAACCGTCTCGTTACAAAACCAGAAAACAAGTCCCAACCAAAACAATATCACCAAAGTTTACACCTCGGTGTTATCTGAGTCCTAGTAATGATGATAACCAAAAAAAAACAAAAAAAAATAGTGATTCGAGAATTCCACTAAAACTGTGGGAATAGTTTTCCACAATTAAATAGAAAATTTATCAAGTTTCGAAAAAAAAAAAGTTAACAGAAAAACATCACAACGGAGTTTTAGTTTTAATGTTAACAATAAAGAAATTTGAGAATTATCTTTTTAGAAAACCGTTTAAATTAAATTTAGTTTTATTTAATTTAATAAAGATGTTTTTGCCAGATTGCAAAACTAAAACATGGGAATGGTTGTAATTTAAATTAATGGAATTTCGCATTATTAGCAAACTGAAACTTGGTTTTAAAAGATGGGTCTAATATCATGAGACAAAAATAAATTTGTGAAATCTGGAATCGGGCACCTTGTGACGGATGGAAATAAAAATGAAGAAATCGTCACGAAAAGGTTGTGCTTGGGATCTCCTTCGTCAAAAAGGTGCAGGAGAAGTGGAGAGTTTAGCCAAAGTGAATAAGGAGGCTAGTGGATCGACTAGACGTCGATTTTTAATATCCACTAAAAGGCCATATTTGTTTAGAAAATCAGCTTAAGGATTGGAATGGTAATGTCGACTATAACAAAGGTCTGACAGAACGCTCGTCTGAGACCAATGTTTAAGTTAAGAGTCCGTGTACCGTAGGTTCTAACTTTAGTCGCGTTAGCGGCGTAGAGGTAGAAGTCTGATTTTCTTTGAAGGTTTTTCTCCACAGTTGCGGGAATAACCGAAACCTGGGCACCTGTATCAACGAGGAAGTTCTTGCGTGAAGAAATGTCGAGGACCAGAAGACTGAGTTGGGAGTAACTGTCTTCACATTTCGTCACATGTGAAGAGTCTATTTGTTTTTTTGTAGAAGTAGAGGCGGAGGAGTCAGAATACTTTGGAAAAAATTTGCAATTTGAATCGCATTTTTTGGCGTTCTTCTTGAAAGTATGATGGTAGTAGTAAATATCGTCAAACAGTTGAGTTCGCGACTTGGACCGAGGTGGCGTGAGAGAACGATTATAATCGATGTTGTGATTATCGTTTCCATCCTTAGATCTACTCCGATATTTATGAGATGGCCGGGAGAATTTTTCTCGTTGAATTGCATTGAGGAATTGCACGTTTTGTGCCTCCAGTTTTTTGAATTTTTGAACTGTCTGCTATCTCAGCTGTTTCCAGTAAACCGGTTTTGAGTGCCGATATAGTAGCTCGAACAGTGGGTGGAAGTTTCCACCCAAATGACTTTTAGAGTTTCCTCTGAAAACGTATTTTGGGATTCAGCTGTCATACCTCGTAAGAGCTGTGAGGGCTTTTTATCCCCAAGTTCCATGCCGCATTATACCTTCTTTATGCGGTCTGAAGTGCTGCCAGATAGGTGGGATATAAGAGCCTCTTTGAGCCTATCATAAGGGAAATCTTGATCGGGCTTAGCCAAGATATCACTGACTAGTTTCGCCAGTGTGGAAGTGATCATGCTAAGTAGATAACTAAACTTAGTGTGTTGGGACTTGATGTTTCCCAACAAGATCTGCCCTTCTAGGGTGATGAACCACAGGTCGGGTGTTTCAGACCAGAAAGTTTTTTATTGCTACATGGACAGTTCAAGAAGAAAATGTAGCTGGAGATGGTGGGGGAAACGGAGCAAAAGTTGGAGATGGTGGAGGATTTGAAGTAGGACCGCCAAGATTCAGTCGTGCCAAAGCGGCGTCCATCCGCTTGACTACCAGTGCCCCAAGCTGGTCTTAAGTATATAGAAAGTTTGGGGTCCGGAAGATTCGGCAGTTTCCTCAGTTTCTGGTGGACTTGCTGAAACTGCTGGGAACGTTGCATGTCGGAAAAGCCTAGTTGTGACGGCAACTAGGTAGAAGAGTCTTGAGGTGACAAACACTTCCAATGCGTGTCGTTGCGCGACGACAAATAGGCATAACCCAACAAACAAAGTAAGTAACGCGTGCATTGTAATACAAAAAAAATATATATGTAGAGAGAATAAAAAAATATATATATACTAACAAAAACTTCGAAAATCGGTCGAAAAATATTTAAAAAAAATTACCTGGAATTTTGTTCTTCTAGTCGCTGGTCACCAGTATGGTTGATTGAATGTCCGATTAATCTAGGTGCAGCTGCTAGTGGCGTTGAGTTGTCTTGGGGAAACGTTGAGATACGAAGCACACATTGTATTTGTCATTAGTATTTAGCAAATACTAATGACAAATACAATGTGGTATAATCTAAATTAATAGTTATTGCTTGTTATTGCAGCTTTAAAGATTTAATTATCCAAACGAGTTAGCCCAAAAGATTTATTTATTCCAATTTATTAATGACGTGTGCATCTATTCTGTATACATGAACTAATTGTTTTGATGAACTTTATACTAAATATTCTGCAATTTGTTTTTATATCTTCAATTTAAAAACATAGCGTTTGTTATGAGTTACCAATGTTAAGAAAAAAGTATATATATCGAATAATTGATGTCAACAATAATAAATTAGAACAATGTGTTTTCATCAACCTGATGTTATTTACATTTTTTTATAAATACCCACAAATTGTTGTGGATATTTTTCTTTAGTACCCACAACTAGTTGTGGTAAATTTGTTAATTTCTTTTTCTATTTCTCGACAGGAATTAATAGTGATTTAACAATTGAAGCATTTCACTGAAACATTTCATTTCAAATGTTTCATTTCTGAAATATTTCAACAATAGTAGATTGTATTACTCCCTCCGGTCGTGCGGCAAACTAACTCTTGTTTGGAAAACGCATTCGCACTAGTAATACACACTATTTTTTGTAACAAGTGCGTAAAATTTATAAATATTTATTTAATTGTTCATTTAATCATTTATTTAACAAAGTTATAAACAAATTTAAGCTTTTTAAATAATTAAAGTGTGCCATCTTTGTTGTAATATTTGTAAACTATTCGAGTTCGAAAATATAAACACAAGAATCCAACTAAAACAACACATAGGAATCCAACTAAGCTGTCAAAATAATCGTCGCAAAAACAACCAAAAGGCTGTAAAAAAGCCGCGCCATGTTTTTCTTTAGCTTGAAACTATCATTTTAACTATAACAAATAAATTCTTGTATCTTATTCTTTACAAAAACTTCTCAAATCATAAAGCACTAGTTATAAAATTTCTTAATGGCATTTTGTTTTCTAAACATCTAGCTATATTATATAATTTAAGTAATACTCTAGAACTACATATCATAATTCTAAAATATATAATAAATATGCACATTTATTAAAATTTATTTAAGCAGAGGAAATATAATTAATTTTTTTTTCTATAAAAAACCGCTCACTTTCACTTACATATTTCTTGAACAAAAACCTTGGTGCGACCTTTTCTTAATATGACAATAAAGCCAACCGCATAGTGACTATGGTTGACTCATAATAAACATTATATTGAAATAACCATTGATTAAATAGCAATCTTAAATGAATATCAATGAATGTTAAAATTCAGTACGAAAAGAAATTTATTGATAATGTTATTTCATAGTCATCGTTATATTGTTATAGTTGCCATTTGCTAGATATTCTTACAGCAAATCATGTCTTATATAAAATTAAGCATACCGTAATAATATAAAGGGAATTTCAAATAGATTACTATACTTCAGGAAAATTGTAGAAAATATGATACTGACTTAATTAATATAATTAGAAGTCCACTGTTGAATTCATCGGCTTTTCACAGTCGTCTGAAAATAGACCTTAGGAATGACATTATTAAATTAATTGAGAAAAGGTCGCGCCAAGGTTTTTGTTTAAGAAATATGTAAGTGAAAGTGAGCGGTTTTTTATAGAAAAAAAAATAAATTATATTTCTTCTGCTTAAATAAATTTTAATAAATGTGCATATTTATTTTATATTTCAGAATTATGAAATTGTAACGACTCTTCGTTGGTTCTTTTCGATTATTGAGCAAATACGACAGTAAAAAGACGGATCTTTGGTTAACAGAATCTCAAACTTTATTTGTCAACAAATTACAGCAGCTTCCGTTTTTCCTTACAATAAATTCCAGGGTCTCCAATTTATGCACGATGAACTTCACTGCTTTTCCACAATTTAAATCAATAATACTCGGAATGGTAAAATCTGTATTTACTATTCCACTAAGTTCAAATTCTTTCACTATTAGTACCCAGGCTCAAGTACCACCGATTATTCCTTATACTTTCGAATATTTGTAAAACACTTTTAATTGCCAAATTAAAACTGACTATCCGATATTTTTGTTCGCTTATTTATATCGAAAAATAAATAGATCGAAACTTCTATAATCCACTAGAAATCAATACTACGTAGTCCGTACATCTTGAATAGGCCACACCTGTTTTCATTCATACTTGCATTTGTATTAGCGAACTCAAATTTAATTTATGCAAAATGTATTTGAAAAAGGGAGTTAACTTTTGATTCATCTTTGCCATAGAATGTAGAAAACATTTAGGCGGAACGTATTGGTTATTTATGATTAAATTAAATTAACCCATTCTGGACGAAGTTTATTACAATATGTAGTTCTAGAGTATTACTTAAATTATATAATATAGCTAGATGTTTAGAAAACAAAATGCCATTAAGAAATTTTATAACTAGTGCTTTATGATTTGAGAAGTTTTTGTAAAGAATAAGATACAAGAATTTATTTGTTATAGTTAAAATGATAGTTTCAAGCTAAAGAAAAACATGGCGCGGCTTTTTTACAGCCT
The DNA here is from genome assembly GCA_963693315.1 of Diogma glabrata. NCBI lineage: Eukaryota > Metazoa > Arthropoda > Insecta > Diptera > Cylindrotomidae > Diogma > Diogma glabrata. Next base: position 418,038,011 of record OY856186.1, read on the forward strand.
TTTGGTTGTTTTTGCGATTATTTTAAAGTACGGAACTCTTAAAATAATAATAAAAATTTCTCAAATTCTTTTCTTTATATTTCGAAGAATGAAAACACAAAATTTTAAAGCCTACTAAATTATTTTTTAATCTCATCACTTTAAAATAACTACCAACGTTCTAAAATAAAATGAAATAAAAATTAAAATTTATCATCGATATAACATTTGTTGGGTTCTCTCAGATAACAAATTAACATAACCAAACACATGTTTTCACAACTTCGTTTTCTTAACACATCAATAATAGGTCTTTTTACTGAAAACATATTCTTAATACAAATATTAATTTTTCTAATATCTTTGGGTTAATTAGATTATGGAAACTGCCAATAAATCCCAAACAATTATCAGATGCCAGGAGATCTACAATATCTGGAATCGTAGATTGGTAATGCGCATTAATACAGTTACGAGCAACATAGTTTGAGTCGTCCGAGTTCCTATGGCAATAAACTTAGCTCGATTATGGTACGAGACATTTCAAATGTATTAACGAGTGTTCTCGATCCAGCATATTTTATTGTTATTGATTCATAAGCCTTTAGACAAAATAGTGAGATATCCATAAACCAATGTAAATTTGTGTGCAACTTCTTAATCCAATCGAAGTTATTTCTGAGTTAATACTTTTTACAGACATTATTGCAATATAGTTTTTAAATTATAATTAAATCGAAATTTCGCCATGATTAATATTAACACGTTAATATATAAAATAAACGAAAACCACATACAATTCATTTCAGCACTAAATTATATTTACAGAAATATTTACACAACTTAAATATAGTATTTACATTAAATGAATGTGCTAGACGCACATCTTATTTAAAAGACAACCATGCAACGACTGTTAAATAAAACAAACGCAAAAATAGAATAGAGAACATAGAATGTTCTGGAACTTTGAAAATTTCACCAATCAGCGATGGCGTCATTATTGTTATTTTATTTATAAAAGTGCGTTCATACTTATGCACCTGTTAGTGCGTTCGTTTGCTACAACACTCCCCCCTAGTGTCATCGAAGATGGAACGATAAAAGAAAAGAAGCTAGTAAGAGTTGGAAAGAGCGGAAGGGAAGTTTTTTTAACGCTCGAATATTGTAGCGAAAAAGAGAAAGTTTGGAGGTGTCCGAAGAAGTAAAGTGGACAGTTGTCTATACAATACAGTTATAAGTTTGCGTGAATGAGAAATAGTGGCGAAAGAGGAGTCGAGCCATCTTCAGATGTGACCTAAAGTAAGGTATTATCTGTCGATGTTCGATCACATGAAGGTTAGGAGAAATTGTGTTAGGAGAGAGTTAAAAACTAATGTGTTAGGAGAGATTGTGTTAAGCGAGAGAGTTGTTTGGTAATCGATACCATTTGGTGGAGAAAAAAACTTATGGGTCTTACGAATTGGAGCTCTGCAAAAAAAGAAACGAACAATTATGGAGATATGGTAACACGAGTGGAGATAAAGGTCTGACAGAGCTGCGTTGTCTGAGACCAATATTTGTGGAGATGTGTACCATGAGTTAAAAGGTTCGTTTTTTTAAATAGGAGGAGCAGAAGATAATATCTGTGATGTTGATGGTCTGACAGAACTAAGTTGTCTAAGACGAATACTAACATCAGAAGACGTGACTGTAGCTTAATTTTTCGAAAATTAGCTCTTAAAAGTAAGAAGCAGAAATTTGGCGTAAGCGAAAGGAGTACATATGGTAACGTAAGTGATGGTAAAGTCTGACAGTACAAAGTTGACTGAGACCAATGTTTACCTTGGAGACGTGTACCATAGAGAGAGATCGCTGTGATAAGTAATATCTGATTTACGACAAGATGTCGTTTTAATTATCCGTAAAAACCATACCTGTTTGTCAACAGATAATGGTTAACGTCAGAAGATGTTCATGTTGTAGAAACATATGGGTAACGTTGGGGATATTTCTTTGAGATCAGATATTTTGAGGTTCTGCTTAATTAGTTGAAATCTGATTTGTATATCCATAAGGACCATACCTGTTTTGTCAACAAATAGATGGTTAACGTTAGAAGATGTTCATGTTATGGAAACATATGGGTAACGTTAGGGATAGTATTTAAAAAAAAAAAATCAGAAAATTCGAAAAATTTGTTTCGGCCCAAGAGTTAAGGAGAGTGGAGTGGGTCTTATGAAGGAAGGAGATCTTAAGCTTCGGCCCAAGGTATCGATTATAAAAACAAAAAGAAATTTTAAAATATTGATCGCACTAGTAAGAGTTGGCGTAGCTTGAAAGTCCAAACGATTTGGAGATTTGGAGAAAAAATGAGTATGACAAGAAAATAGATTATGGCTTGTCAGCCGAAACGACTAGAAGGAAAAATATGTGGTCGCTACAGGAAGAGTGTTGTGTGATACAAAAAAAATGTTGATTTAATATTATATTGCCCGATTTTTGTTTTTGACTTAAGAAAACATTACTAAAAGCATAGTATGTTATTGAACCATTATACAATGTTGTTAGTTTGAGACAGTCGTAGCATGTATCAACAAAAATTTTTGATTTTATATAATAAATTGAAAGAAAATTTTATAATTTCATTTGTTTAACAATGTTTGTCTTATGAATTTTGAACACATATTTAACCCTTCACGAGTTTTGATAGCCTTAAGTAATTATAATTATTATGTTTTCTCTAATATAATTTTACTTTAATTAAATTTTTGTGATAATTAATACGGTTTTTTTTAAAAATAATTTTACAAAAGAATTTATATCAATAAAATAAATTTTGTATTCAGAAATTTATCCGATAAATTAAGAGACTCAATATAATTCAAGGAAAAAAAAAATTTTTTTTTTATCGGAATTAGCTTTGACTAAAATTTAATAAAAAAAACTGTATTTGTCACATTATTTGAACCATTTGTTACGAAGGTCCTAACACAAAAAAAAATATTGTTCTAAAAATTTCGAATTCCTTTTATCATTCTTATAAAATTAATTTTATTTATTTCAAATTAAAGTAGCACAAAAACTAAATAAAATTTCATATTTTTTAAAATAAATCATTTTTATATATACTTTTTCAATTAATTTTCACCTGTGCTGTCGTTGTGTTCCGTTATCGGTGGTCACCAGTTTGGGTTAATTAGATTATGGAAACTGCCAATAAATCCCAAACAATTATCAGATGCCAGGAGATCTACAATATCTGGAATCGTAGATTGGTAATGCGCATTAATACAGTTACGAGCAACATAGTTTGAGTCGTCCGAGTTCCTATGGCAATAAACTTAGCTCGATTATGGTACGAGACATTTCAAATGTATTAACGAGTGTTCTCGATCCAGCATATTTTATTGTTATTGATTCATAAGCCTTTAGACAAAATAGTGAGATATCCATAAACCAATGTAAATTTGTGTGCAACTTCTTAATCCAATCGAAGTTATTTCTGAGTTAATACTTTTTACAGACATTATTGCAATATAGTTTTTAAATTATAATTAAATCGAAATTTCGCCATGATTAATATTAACACATTAACATATAAAATAAACGAAAACCACATACAATTCATTTCAGCACTAAATTATATTTACAGAAATATTTACACAACTTAAATATAGTATTTACATTAAATGAATGTGCTAGACGCACATCTTATTTAAAAGACAACCATGCAACGACTGTTAAATAAAACAAACGCAAAAATAGAATAGAGAACATAGAATGTTCTGGAACTTTGAAAATTTCACCAATCAGCGATGGCGTCATTATTGTTATTTTATTTATAAAGGTGCGTTCATACTTATGCACCTGTTAGTGCGTTCGTTTGCTACATATCTTTATAATTACCAACTTCCATTTAATATATTAATAAAACATTTGATGGGTTTCCTGGGTTTCCACAGAAACATAACAAATAAAAAATATTTGTTCGAAAACAACTACACGTTTGCAAACTAATCTGGGTTCGTGTTTAAGTTTTTTAACTGTTGTTAAATATTATCAATATCGAGGGATAATAAATTTCAATTCGCATAATTTTGTGTTTTGCAATTCTGTACATTTGGTTTGCTTTTGAAAATTCGCCAAAATGATACTAAATTACTACATATTCCAATGTTACCAACGTGGTATAAAAATTTGTAAAAATTTTTTAATTTTACTAAAAGTTTGGGAAAGCAAAATTTTAATTTTATAAACTTTCATAAAAAAGCATGAATGCTGACTTTCTTTTTACTAATGAGAAACATATAGTTAAATAATATATACTTTTATTGATAACTTTGAATGCAGTTGTAGAAAAAATGCAAATTATTCGAAATGAAAATTTTAACCTTTAAAACCTATCCGGTGCACAGTATATATACTAGTAGTGTCTTTCAAACATGGCGCGCGAGACACTACCGCGTCTCTTGATAAACTTTGAAGACCTGAATAAAAAGTTTTTTCTTGCAATTCCAATGATGCAATGTGTTTAAGTTGTTTTTACTATATGGTAAGTTATTTAAATTATTATTTTAATATTTTAGTGCTATAAAAATATTATATATAGATAGATATATGGATAGATTCAACTACAAATCTCACACGCAGGTGGCGTGCTAGCCCGTGCACAAAATGCACAAAATATTTTGTAGTCATATGTGGCGAAAAGTAGTTTTTTCTTGTATTCTATTCTAGTACAAAATTGAATATTTTGTACGCATGTGCTACAAAAAATATATTTCATGCTTGAAATATTTAAAAAAATACTGTTTTGCAATTTCATTAATTTTTCTCTATAATTAAGAAAAGGATTCAACTTTAGTAATATCACATATGTCAAAAATCAAAATTGAACAATATATCTATGAATATATATAAAACATGCACTGTGTTACTTATAATATTTAAAGTTCGAGCCATTTTAACTGGTTATTTATTTATTCACACATTAAGCACAATTTTACTCTCAAAATTAGGCACCTTCCATTGAAGATCAACCTTGTTCAAATTTACTTTATTCTACACTACCTCGATCAATTTGTTTTTATATATCACTTATTTCGAGTTTCTGGCAATCCAAAATAAAACCTATACAAAACTTTTTGAAATATTTCATGAAACATTTCTGAAACATTTCATGAAATATTTCAAAAATATAAATTAATATCGTAGAATGTTGTTTAATATTATTGTGTGGAATTATTATTATGTGAAATTCTTATGTTGGATTTATCGTCACAAACTGAATGATTCGTAAGTATCAATTCTGATTTGTAAGAATTAATTTACTTTTGTTATCTAATTTAACAACTAACCAATAGATCATCCATGGGTCACAAGTTTTGGATTATGGTGGTTGTGACTCTTATTTGTGGCCATCTTATTTCATCGCATCTTATTCGTTTGCGTATTTCGACGTGCAAATATTGTCGAACAGCATGCGTAGCGACATAAAAAGACATGTCCATACTCCATATACGAAAATTTTAGAGATGAACACAAAATCAGTTTTCGTATGCTAGAGGCAAATGTGGTACTCAATTTTTTTATATTTTAATAAAATTAAAAACTAAAATATCTTATGAATTATATATAGTTAAACCAGTAATCTTTTCAACCAAGTTCATTTGAAATAAAGCTAAATACATAAAATTTATCGCTATCACTACCTCTTTATTACGAACTCACACATTTTGTTTATCGTTTTTTATCGCGCTAAGCTCAATTTTTTTACGCTCTTTTTCATTGTTATTCGGCATCAAAACAAACCAAAAAAAAAAGAATAAAATAAAAACTATAAAAAATGATCAGCCAGCAACAAAACAATAACAGTTCTTTTGTTATTTTAGTTTATCGTTGGATTTCTTAGTGGTAACATCACTGTAAAAATTTGTTTTCTTTCATTGAAGAGTGTGCGGAAATGTAGAATTTCTTATACAAAAAAATTGACTCACCGCAAAAAAAACTAATTTTAACAAAACCACCGCGTTCGATAAGAATTAATACAATTAAATTTAATTCATTTCGTTAAAAATGTGATAAAATTGTTTAAAAAAAATAAGTGAAGTGAAAATAGAATAAAAATTTGTGTCAAAAATAAAATGTTTGTGTTAAGAAATTAATAAAATTTGTAATAAAAAAAAATTAAGTGATTTTTGTCAGCGATAAAAAGGCGATTTCAGTGTTTTACATTGATAAAGTGATAAAACAAGAAGTGTAGCAAGTCGAATTTTAAGTGATATTATTATTTAAGGGTGTTACATTTATATTTAGACTTAAAAAAAGGTAAACAAATAATAAAATCAATTAAATAACATTTTTTTTCGTATGTTTTCATAATGGAAATTCCGTATTTTGGAATGAAAGTTGATTTAGTTTTAATTTTATTTGAATAAATGCAATTTAACATTTGAATACCAAACCATCATAATTCACATTTTTTTTGTATATTTGTTCTCCATTTATATAACTAACTTATATTTCCAATAAATTTTAAAAAACCGGTTTTCGCATGATGTTATTGTCTGATATTTACCATCTTCATGTTCGTAAATTGTTTATAGTATTTGCGATATAGAGATATCATTGTTAAATTGTTAAAGTAAGGGTCCCGGTAACATTGAAATTAATTGAAGTATTTTATAGAGAAAGGTGGTTTTTTAGAAGGTGAAAAAATATTTACGTACCGTTACCATCAAACTTGTAAAAATTCAAAATTGATTTCGGGACAGGATTCACAAATCGGCAATACAAGCCGGCTTTTTATTAAATGAAAATGAATAGTTATTGTTATAAACTGCAAGGTTAACAGTGCCAAGGTCTGCTCTGATTAACCCTCGTGCTTCAACCTTTGATACACGTGGGATATTGATATCATACTGTTTTAGTTAAATAACAAATGTCTGACTAGCACTCCTGCACCATTTCTCTTATTATTGTTCAACCGAATAAGTTCTCAAAATAAAATCAAAATAAAAAACATAACATTAAATTATATTTATGAATTATAAAAAAAATTTATTATCAAATTTTTTATTTTGAGTTTGAATTTTTAAATTATAAAAGTGTACAATGGTGTGTGTAATACGATTATAACAGTGATAAACATGTTTTGAATTCAACCGCTCAAGACTTTGAAGTTTGAACCAATAATACATGAGGCTCAAAACATACTAAATGATGCAATTAATACATCAAATTATAGTGTTAGTAGGAGTTCTAAACCTGGCATTTCATTATCGAAAATCCCCCCAAAAAAAGAAAAGTCTTAGCTGTAGAAACCTAATCGCATATGATGTCCAACCTTGATAATTCAAATTAAGATATCAGCCACAATATCACGTTTTTACAGTTAGAAATTCTTTAATACCTTTAATAAAAGAACCAACATCAGCAGATTGTATTTCTAAAAATATATACCAAAAAATCAAAACTCACCCCACCAAAGGGGGGGGGGGATGAATGCTAACACGCTAAAACAAGAGTTGACCGAGATGAGGCTCACAAAAATTGTTGAACTAAAATTTATGTCAATCAGAAATAAAAGATATGATTACCAAAGTGCATACATGATCAAGTTTGAAAAGAACTCTATAAACCTCAAACAGCTACCCCAGTTATATTTCACAAAAAGCAAACTGGCAATATTAATTGTAATTTTAATGTCCGCTGTTCAAATTGTGGTGATAAACATGAATGCATAAGTGCACTATCAACGAAACAACACAATTCAAGTACTGCAACTGCGGTGGACCGCATAACTCCTCATCTCACAAAACACACAAAATAATTCAATAATAATTGAGATGTCTCAACTGTTACATTCCACTCAAAATTCAACATCACGCCAACCTGGCGCCAGCTTGGAAATATGTATGTAATATTTTAAACTAACCCACTAATAATAATCTCTTTTGTTTGTAGGGATTAACTTATGACACAGATAATTCGCCTCATAAAAATCAATCAAGCGATCACTCAGTAGCTACGACACGCAACTAATCGTGATTACATTAATTTGTGTCTAGAACCAACACCGATCTCGCTCTGATTCAATCAGTCAACATGACACTGTAATTTACTGTCCTCCAACTAACTTCAAAGTACTGTTCGCCAACCCGCAACCACAAAACGGGTTCCGGGTTGGAGAACAGTACTTTGACTTTTAAAAGGTCAATATCGATAAACAGAAGTATCTGTACGTATTACATGCTCTGACGCTGGAAACATGCAATCTCATTGCCGATGTCGTCGACACGCTCCCGGAAGACAATGAATACGAAGCAATGAAGGAAGCGCTGACAAACTGATTAGCAGCTTCAAACGAAGGTGTCTAGAGACACTGCTTAGTGCCCAATATTTTGGAGATCAAACAACCGTCTGAGGCACTCCAATGGATCAAACAACTGGCCGGGAACAATTTCCAGGATAAAACCATCCATTCCCACTGGATACGGAACACACTACAAATTTCAACCAACGCAATCCGACAGTCTATCAATTTCAAACAAACTAAGTTACAGAGTGGGTATCGACAACAACCAGGCACCACCATCACTTGGAAAATCGTCTGGAATGTGTAGAAAGGGCACTGGAACAACTGGTGCAATCACGCCGAAGTAGATCCAGGGCACAGTCCCACAAACTCCAAGAGACCTCTCGTTTCTGCACTAGATCGAAATCCCACGACGGTTCAACAACCAATCAATCTGGTGTGCGTTACCACCTCCAAAATTGAACTGTCACATGGATATGTAGAGCGCCTTGCAAATACGGCCAGTCCACCTCACAAACTGTCTTGATGATCGATGATAAATCATCGATCATTCTCGCTGATTTCTTAAGCGAATTTCTCGGCATCTAAATCAATATAAAAGGAAAACGGCTGATTGATTCAGCTACCCAACTGTCAATGCCACAATGGTGAAGGTTAACACACCCACTCCGATTCATTTACGATCTTCAACGATTACGGTCTGCTAATAAAGAAGTATCCTTCACTAACAGCAAAACCGAACTATAATTTTACCGGTCCGATAAAATGTTGTGCATCACATTGTCACAATCCAATACGATAAAAAGCAGCATTCACAGAATTCAAGCATATGGTCGAATTAGGAATTAGTCAACATGAGTCCTCTTCGGCCTCATGTAATCTTCACATGGTCAAGAAACAAGAACAAGAATGGAGACCATGTGGGGATTATAGTTAAACGCAGTCACAATACCTGTTTGTAGCCCGATACCCCATATGCAGAACATCTCCATGCACTTACATGCATGCAAGTTTTTTTCAAAAATCGATCTCGTCAGAGCGTATCATCTAATTCCAGTAGCATGAAGATATTTATAAGACGGTAATCACGACTCCATTAGGCCTCTCCTCTTTGAATTCGCTCGAATGCCATTCGGTATACATAATGCCTCAAAAAAGTTTCAGCGTCTTATCAACTCGATCGTGCAAGATGTTGACTTTTTTTCGTCTACATAGATGACATATTAGTCGCTTCAATAGACGAGGAACAATACAAAATTCACTTGAAAAAACTTTTCCCAAAATCTGTCGAGTTTGGCGTTCACATAAAGAGTTCGAAAAGCGTTTTCGGTGTAAACACTCTGGATTTCCGCTCCCACAAGATAACTCCTAATGGTATTCTGCCTTTAAATGAAAAAATTAATGCCATTACGGATTCCCCAGCTCCAACAAACATCCAACAAATTCAGCAATTCATCTGCGATTCATACTCACTTGGCCGCTTTACTTAGAATGTCCAAGATACCAATAAATTTCACTTGGATTAATTAATACCAACTGGCATTCAACAAGATGAAAATAGAATTGGCAAGTTAATGTTGTTAGTGCATCCCATGAATAATGCACCAACCAGTATCACAACGGATGCATATAATATTGCAATCGGAGCAGTATTACAACAACGGGACAATAATTTATGGGAACCGCTGGCATTTTTCTCAAAGAAACTCTCTGACACTGAAATAAAATACTCCACTTTTGATCGGGAGTTATTTGTAGTTTATCTAGCTATTAATTACTTTAGATATTTTGTCGAGGGAATTTACAATTTTTACCGACCGCAAGACTTTGATACGGGCAATTCAGTTCAGTCTAGAACTAAACGAAATCCACGACAGATTTCATTAGTCAATTTACAACCGATATCCAGCATGTGAACGGTAAAAATAACACGGTAGCGGATGCATAATCACGAACGATAGTCAATGAAACGGCATCAGTCGAAACTCACTTCGGCTACGATACCATCATCAAATCAGACTTAAAGGTTACAGCATTTACTTTCGTGTTCCGAACGTCACGCTAGTTCATCAATGAACTTTTCAAACTTCCAGGCTTCCAAACGGGTAACAGTCGTTCGTACATCGCGGAACCATTACGCCGCACTATCTTTAACACGTTACACTTTACAGTATAAACAAAGATGCTAGTTATTGGACTGCATCTGGTTTATTTTCATCAACAGTTCATATACACACGAAATCGCGAATAGGACAATTCAACATTCTACAAATTCAATTTGAACATACACACATAGATATAATAGGACCACTTCCTCCATCGATTTCTTATATGTATTAGCCTGTACCGATTGTTTCACTCCATGACCAGAAGTGTACTGCATGACAGACATGTGTACAGCTACCATTGCTATGACATTAGGCAAAAACTACTTATCACGATCCGATGTTCCACCGGTGTTTCATCAAGGAACACTATTCGAATCTAATCTTTTTTATAAATTGACCAAGCTTTTAGGCTCACATTAGTGATAGTTAAAGCTCCACTTATGTCCAGAAACAACACAATACATTGAAGTTCAGAAATACCCATAATTCTTCTACTATTCGAGTTACAGTGAAAGAAGATAGGTAGTGTTCACCAGCAAAACCCACCTGGGGTCAAACATTGAAACTTCGTAGAAGAGCCTCTTGCACAGTTGCCATCTAACGACATGGTCATCGGTTAACTACTTAACACAATGAACAATTTGATTTCTACAGCCACTCAAGAAAACAAACAAAGCGACAATTTTGTTCCAAAGTCGTTACAAAACCGTGATACGTATTCGTACGAGTAGACAAGGTACGAACTGGAATACAAGCACCAGACAAAGGACCCTACAAAACCATTCGACGCCTACGCAAACAGTTTGTCCTCTCGACCAAAGGCAAACAACAATCAATCTCCATCGACAGATTGAAATCAGCGTACGGCATATTGTGTTCAGCTGAACGTTTGCCAGCTACACGAATGAACAAAACTGTCCGTTTTAGTGGGTAGGACAGTTTAAAACAGGGGATCTGCGAAGGGGTACTTTAGGGATTGTGTTATAACATCAATATAAATAATCTCTACAAAATCAAGCAAGCGATTATTCACTAGCTACGACAAGCAACTGATCGTGATTACACTAATCAGAGTTTGGAACCAACATCGAACTCACTCTGATTCAATCAGTCGACAATTAATTATAATTACAGAGCAAGCTCTGTCTCCATTTCCTCCTCGAAAAATTAACTAAAGGATTTTTCTTGTGTTTTAAGTTTTGACTGTGAAAGTTGCAAACTTGATTAAAAGCTAATTAAATAAATTAAATGCGTTATTCAATTCATCAATCAATTAAGTATTAAGTTTATTTGTACACGAAGCATATTATAAATATATCAACGTATACTACGCACATTACTTACCTTTTGGTGTTTGTCTGGAGAGAACGGATTGTGGCTGCACGGATCCGGGATATTCAATAAGTTTTAGTGAAATTACACAAGTTGTTGAGGATGTGGTTGATGAAATTTCTGAAGTAATACTACTACATACTACAAGACATATCTGCCACATAAAACTAACATCACCCCATCAACTCTAGACTCGGTCCTTTTAAGTAACAACAAAAACCCGAGCAGAAATTTGTCAGAGCTCAAGTAAGGCCCTGATCAGGTTTGCCCTAATCCGGATCAGCCATTGGTAGGGCTGCCTGATTGGGCCCTGCTCATGAGTGTCGCTTTTGCCCTATCAGGTCCTGATTGGGAGTGCCGGATCAGACCCTGATTGGGATAATCGGATCAGGCCCTGATTGGGAAATCCGAACCAGACCCTGATATATATAAATTAATCAAATTAAAATAAAATTACAATGGAAAAAATTAAAACATACATACTTACCTTCTTAATCACTATTATTATGGTCTTTCAGCCGAGAAGCGATAACTAAAATATGCATGATACGATTTTAACTATATATTTCTAAAATGGATAATACTCTAGTGAATTTTAACCAATTGAAATATCAACTAGGGGTCAAATACGAAAAACCTGATCAGGGCCGGATATATTCAAATAAAGTTAACCCTAAAAGGGTATTCTAAATCAGGCGCGGAACAGGCCCACATCAGATTGCCCTAAAAGGGATTGCCCTTGTAGAACTGACCAGGCCCTGATCACGCCCTGACTGTATTCTGGTTTTCCCTAACTAATTTCTGCTCGGGAATATCTCATATCCAAACACAATAAACGAATTCACTTCCGATCATTTGTCCGTAAACTTCAACTTTACTACGCATTGTATCGTTCACAGAAAACGTACACTTCAGTTCAATTACAAACAAGCCAACTTAAATGACAATATTATCCTTATCACCATAAAAGACGAAATAAAGTGTTTTACTCAACATGTGACATGTAATTTTTGAATAAGTTTTGAGTTATTAGTGATTTTTTGTGAGCATTTAAACTAAAGTAATTAAGGAAATCGTTTATATAATTTTTGGATTTTTCTCAATGAAAAACTCTAAACTCTAACTCTATTTTATACGTTTTTCGGTTGGGATTCTATGACCTATCTGTACTTCAACTACGCCACCGAGGTGACGATATTTCAAAGATGAAATTTCATCATTATTTATTTACCTAAGTTGAGTTTTTTATCCATCGTTAAATATTTCTGTTTTTATGATAATTATTTTCGAAAATGGAAAATGAGTAATGAAAAAAGCTATCCTTAATCGGTGTTGCTGGGTAATGGGTATCCATGTAGGGAGTTCTATGCTCAAACATAAACACGATCCTTGATGAACATTGAAGTTTTAACAGTAAACAGTTACACAGTTTAGCTAATGATGCATTGATTAAAGATTAAGTCCAAAAAACATCCTGATTACCAACTGCACACCATAAAAAAAAGCTTTGTAAACATTCAATCACAATAATTCTAACATAATTAATATTAGTATATTTATGTTTAGTAAATTAGTTAATTATTTTATTCACCTAGTTTTAAGAAAATAGATGTTAATTACATTATATTAAAATTATTCCTCTAAAAGAAACATATCAAATAATTTAACCTATAACAGCATAAGTCATAGCCAAAAATGAAACAAATAAGTCAATGACGTAATATCTGTAAACATATAAACCTAACAAATATAATAATAGAGCAAAATGTAAACGAATATAAAACAAACAGAATAATAAAAAATCTTGAACTTGAACATTCATTCACAATATTTTGTTTCATTTGTTTTCAATAAAATCAAAATAATATTACTCTTCAGACCAGACACAACTTTAACTAACCCGTACAGTTACAGTATAATTAAAATAAAAATGGCACCATTGCATCACACAAAATAGTTGCCGAATAAACAAGAAAAATCTACTGAGTGTATTATTTCCACCCTAACTTTAAATTATTCGAGGAAAATCGGTTTTGAGAAAATTCACGTCAACGGTATTCTCAGATTCAGAAAGTGAGTTATATCAGACGAACCGTAACTAAATCATGGTATTTTTTGAACAAATTTTCATACATAAAACATACATCTTTAAAATAATTACAGGCTTCATGTACCAAGATCAATACTAAGGCTGTGTGGGAAACGTCGAAACAATGACAAATGACAATTATCAGTTGCTATAATTTTATTTTTTGAAATTTATAACTAGTCACCATAAAGAAACGTCAGAGTTTGGTATAGCGTTTTAGCATCATCTAATTACGACAAATTATGACGTAAGAAAGTCGAATTATGACAGAAATCTTTTTAAGCGCCAAAATTATTTTTTGATTTTAAATTGTATAAATATAAAATTATAAAAATATAATAGTAACTAACATTGGCAAATAGTTTTTGTATTGTTCATTATTTACAATTATAATTTTTAAATCATTTGTTTTTGCAAATGTCAAAAGTTAAAAAGTTTTTCGCCTTATGTTAAAATTGTGTTTTCACAAATATCAAATTCAACAAAAATGTTGTTCTATCACATATTTGTCGATTCGGTTCGCACACAACCTAAGTCAATATTTATACGAGTAATAATTTTTTCGTAGTTTTGATTAAGGCTATATATTATTTGTAGATAACATCGTAATTTTTACTTCCGAATTGTTAATCGAAAATATTATAGTTCAGTAGATAAGAAAATTATCTATTGTTTCTTGGAAAATACTTTAAAAGGTGGAACTTCCTAATTTAAACTGAATTTTGATAAATGCAATAACGAAATAAATCTAAAATTGTCGACAATCTTTGAAACCTTAATATAATTTAATGAATTTAAAAATTTTTTCTCGCAAGACATTTTATTTTAATTTATTTTACTTGTAATTGATAACACAAAGAGAGTCAAAGAAAAAGATAAATTGATAAAAAAAAGTAAACATCGGCATAAAAAAGTATTAATAATATTGAAAGAACAACTGTTAATAGCGACTTTGTAAAAGCAAAAGGTTTACAACATAAAGTTTATTTTTAAATTTTATAGTGAAATACATATTATAAAACTGTGTATTTCATTCGATTCCGAATTAACAGTTAATACAATTAGCTAATCTAATTGATCGTTCAGGTCTTCCCGTTGGGTCTTTATAGACACTCCTGGACAGTTGTCATCTTTTCCAGCATGCAAAGAAATTTCACGACCAAGTAGTCATCTCGATAGGGACAAATCCATTTCTGGCGATGCTGCAGGGATGACAGATATACCACTCTGCAAAAGCTATTGATCACTAAGAAAATATTTATATAAATATGTACGTACATAAAAAGACAAATTATTATCAGTGTATATTTCACAATATTTTGACAAAAAAATATTATTATTTTACGCACTATGCCGAGAATCCCCGAAATAAGTTTTGTTCAAATTTTTTGATTTTAGTACTGTTGGATAATTTTATTTTGAAAGCATTTGTTTTTGATAATATTTTTTAGCTTGTTTAAGTATTTATCGTGTACAAAATAAAAAACCGCAAGAAGTCAGATACGAAAAAATGATCAAGACGGCTTAAATCTACCACTATTTTGGATGAACGTGATATTGTTATATTTGAAAATGTAATAGACGCCTTACGGTATCATAAATTACTGCTGTGGCAAATAGCGAACGAAGAAACCAATTTGAAAATAACACAGTAATGCGTCGAATACACGAGTCAGAACTTTTGATCCAAATTTGTGTCCGTAAACCACTTCTTCAGGCACAAAATAAGAAAAAAGACGTACTTGAACCAACTGGACCAAAGTTTTATGAACCGATAAATCAAAATATGAAATATTTGAAAATACTGAGTTTGTGTTAACGGGCGCACTCACGAAAAATGCTTGAAGAGAGTGTAGTGCCTACATTTAAACCTAGGACAGGAAGAGCTTGACATATTGCCTATTTCTAAATATTTAGCTTCTTTTCGACAATTTGGAGTTGTAGGTCGGCTACTCAATTTTCCTTGAAAGTACCTGATATCATATCTTAGGTGCGTTCGATAGAACTGAAATAATTAAATAAACTGAAGAAGACAACAACAATTGCATGCAACTTTTCGGATGTTTCAGTTGCTTCAGTCAAATCGATTTAAAATTGGTTGGAAATTAATATTCTAGCCAGATACAAGTTGACCTGAGTCAAGTAAGTACACAACATCTCATGCAGATATGCTCTATTATTCTTAGGTTTATCTTCTTAGGTAATCGATTTAAAATTGGTTGGAAATTAATATTCTAGCCAGATACAAGTTGACCTGAGTCAAGTAAGTACACAACATCTTATGCAGATATGCTCTATTATTCTTAGGTTGCTAATAATGCATTCGCATCTTATTTTTAATTTTTGTTACTATTGTAGTAGCTTACATTTGTTGAAATCGTTGTAAGTTATCGGGTAGTGTTGATTGTTGTGAAACCAACCGATTCTAAATAGAAACGGTATGCTAGAAGTTCGTAAAATGGCTATAAAGAAGAATCGTTGCCCATCGTTGCTGTGTTAATGTTCAAGATTGATGCTCACAATGTATATTAATTGTTTTAGTTCAGAAACAGGATGGTACATTATAGAAGGCCAATAAATGAATTCAATAATTTCCTTGTGCCTATCACAACAATAACGCTGAAGACCTTCATCATAACTGGCTTCAAAAATAGGAAAATATCGGATGAGCTTATTATTCTTCATTTTTCACTTGACCTGACCTCGATAGTGTAATGTCAGGAATTAAAACACAAAAAAGTGAATAGAGGTCACACGCGAAAAATTTGCGGCAAATACATGCAAGTGAATAGTGATGCATGTATTGGTCCTTCTCTAAGTAATTTTTGAATGTAAGGGTTGATGTAAAAGCCTTAGGCTTAAGCATTTTTAACACAACAACAATTCTTTCTCCTTTAATGCCGTTCACGAGGGATATTCCCCTCTTTCCATCTCAATAATATTAACTCCGTAGATAAAAACATTTTTGAACAACCTGAGGGCAGGTTGTCAACCTTTGGCAGGTCCTATAGTCGTAAATACTTTTAAAGTGCCTCAAAACTTCTCACATCACCATTTCGGATATCATTCGCATCATTTTCCTTTTACGATCATCCCTTAATAGTAGCACCCTTAAGTTACATTAACATGTTCCCGCTGGAAGCGTTGGCAATTTCTTTTATTTAAATCACCAAAAATTCATTAACATCATAGAAAAAAAGTCAGGCAAGTGCGAATATAATTCGCTCGCTGAGGGTTTCGTGAAAAAAATTTTAGTAGCGATTTAGCAAAATCCCTACACCCATGAATTTTTAAAATTTTTTCTTTTGTAATGTTCGTAGATAAGGTGGGGGGACAAAAAAAAAATTTACATTTCTGAAAATAAGACGAAAACTGTGATCTGAAAAATTACAAAAAAAACTCTTTTGCACTACAAAAAAATCACAAAATATTTTTTTTCAAAATTTCTACTTTAAACCCCTTCTAATGAACAATTGAAATTATAACAACCAAAAAAAAGTTTTGGTTTCGATTTAGCAAAATCACTACACCCATGAATTTTTTTAAATTTTTTCTTTTGTAACGTCCGAAGTTAAAGGGGGGACAAAAGTAATTTTTACATTTTTGAAAATAAATCGAAAACTTTGCTTTCGAAAATTACAAAAAAACTCTTTTACACTACAAAAAAAAAATCACCTTTCATATGACACCCCACATGCCATGATCAAAAATAAAAATTATTATTATTATTATTATTATTATTTTTAAATTTCTACTTTGAACCCCCTCTAATGAACATTTCAAATTATAACAACCAAAAAAAGTTTGGGTTTCGATTTAGTAAAATCCCTACACCCATGAATTTTTTATAATTTTTTCTTTTGTAATGTTCGAAGTTAAGGGGGGGAGGCGAAAATAGTTTTTACATTTTTGGCATGTGGGGGGCCATGTTCAAAAATATTTTTTTTTCAAAATTTCTACTTTAAACCCCCTCTAATGAACATTTCAAATTATAACAACCAAAAAAAGTTTGGGTTTCGATTTAGTACAATCCCTACACCCATGAATTTTTTATAATTTTTTCTTTTGTAATGTTCGAAGTTAAGGGGGGGGGGACAAAAATAATTTTTACATTTTTGAAAATAAATCGAAAATTGTGCTTTCGAAAATTACAAAAAAAACTTTTGCACAACAAAAAAAAATCACCTTTCATATGACACCCCGCATGCCATAATCAAATAGTAGTTTAATCAATGAGTGAATAATGAAGTAGTTTATTCTCAAGCAAAAGTTTAAAATTCGAGCGAGGCACGAGCGAGAATTTTAATTTGCGAGAGAATAAAATTCATTATTCACGAATCGATTACAATACTTTATTCTCTGACAAAGATTTTATTATAAAAAAGAATTGTGTATTATAAAAAATAAAAACATTTTCTTCAATTAAAACAATAAATCTTTATTGTTTTAATTGATAAATCAAATTTCTTAATAAAAAAACCCTGATGATAAAACACGCCCTTCTCATACAATCAACCGAGTTCAACTAAACGAAATAAGACAGTTACTCAAAATTTGATTTTTGAACAAAACTTATCAAAGCAAATGTGATTATAATTTGAAAATAATTTTAATGAAATCAAAATAATTTGACCAATTGGAATCATACCAATTGAATAAAAGTTTCATTAGGCAATAGGTTGAGTTCATTAGGCTATAGGTTAAAAAACAATACAATAATACATACTATTATTATCGAAAAAACATACAAATAAAGCTGATATAATTAAATGGAAGAGAATAAAATAATTTTTTTTTAAATTTCTACTTTAAACCCCCTCTAATGAACATTCGAAATTATAACAACCAAAAAAAGTTTTGGTTTCGATATAGCAAAATCTCTACACCCATGAATTTTTTTAAACTTTTTCTTTTGTAATGTTCGAAGTTAAGGGGGGGACAAAAAAAGCCACTCGTTTTTGGTAATAACACAAAAGCTAAAGAGTCGAGAATTTAACGAAAATTTTGTTTGAAATACTTCCATTTTTTTCGATTTTTCTGGACCAAACTCGATTCCTTAAAAAAGCTTTTGATTTACTATCTCCTTATCTATGTCCATAAAATATAGATAGAAACAAATATTTCAAATTTTTTGTTATCATCAGGTGTGGGACAGTCTCACCGTTTTTACTTTTTCAAAGTACGGAACCGTAAAAAAGGCAGTCTTGAGGGCTTCCGACAGAAAAGTAAAAACTTAAAACTGTGAAATAGCTGTGTTTTATTGTCTAAATACAACAACGTCTTTACTTATTTTACCACACTTCCACACTGTTATTAACTGAGAAAAATATCAAATTCAATCAAAACGAAAAACCAAAATACGAATCAAGAGAACGAGAGTAAAATTATTTATAATGGTTTTACGTTTTTCCAACCTTACTTCGAATTGGCCTTACTCTCAGTTCGATAAACGTAATTCCCAATCTCTTTCTGAGTTCGATCACTAATTAGTAAGCTAACACCAGGTTTTATTAATTATTCAACCCTTTAATTGTTCCACAACAACAGGAAACTCTGCTTAATTTCTAGAAAATTCGAGGTCACTTTTGAGAAACCTTGATTTGATTCATAAAATCATTTATTTAATGTTGACCTTAATACTAAGAATAAAACAACAACAACACTATTCATTTAATTCATTTGTTGTTGCGTTTTGTTGTGATTTGATTTTACTGGAAGAAACTGTAATAGTCTAGATTTTTCTGTAATCGTAACAATATATTATCATTAACTTCCATAATACTTAGGTTATTCGTACTATCGATTGCGTTTTCTTTATTAAAAATTATAAAGAAAAACACACAAATCAAAAATGACAAAACAAAATTTTTTTATTTAACTCAAAAATACAACAAAATCGTTACTTACTATACCATATTTAATCTGAAAAAAAAAAATCAAATTCAATAAAAAAGAAAAAAAAAACAAATTATAAATTAAGAAAATGAGAATAAGAAAATAACAAATGGTGACAATTTATCTCACTCTCTTTTAATATTTATTTTATATTTAATATTTATTTAGCGTGACGATTACTCGAATATATAAATGTTTCCCAATACAAAATCACACAACGCGCCTAAAGAATTTTACACTTCAAAAGTAATACAACAATCACCAACAGAAAATAGAAAAAAGAAAAAATGAAAACAACAACAAAAAGTATAAAAACAGGAATAGCCAAAACATTTCTTTAAAAAACTGAATAAATACATAAATGCATTCTAAATTACTTCGCATTGACGTCACACTGTGCTAAAAGGCAATAACAATTACCTTAAAAAACTACACTATCGATAAATTTAAATACCGTAAATTGTTCGCAGCCTTAAACTGTGTTTAAATCAATCTTTTGTGACAAAGATGTCAACTCATATTGAAAGAGAAATACATACTCAAATAGTAGTTTTTATTTTCCTTATTTTATTTCACGGGAATGATATTATGGAAAATAATGATGAAAAAAACAATATTTTATTATTTTTTAGCACTGCCTGCCAAAAAAATAATTAATTTTCTTGTTAATATCGAAAATATGATAAAAATTTGAACGAAACCGAAAAAGACAGTAGCAATAACTATAAAAAACTGCATGATCGATCAAATTAAAATTCGTAAAAAGAAATTTTTATGAATTCATGAATAAAAAAACAATAATTTTAATGATATTTAATATAAATTAAAAAAAATAATAAAATAATGTACTACTACAGGAATTGAACTCTCGACCTATAGAACCTCAGTCAACCGCGATAACCATATTGCAATTTGTAACATTATGACCGATATAAGTATTTTATACTTAAAAAATTAGCGTGACGATAATCTTAATATATAAATTTATCCCCCTACAAAATCGCACAACACGCCTTAAGAAGTTTTCAATTAAAAAAAAACAATATTCTCTCTCAAACAAATATGAACGTATTTTACATGATTCGACCCCTTTAGAATATTAATTTCGATCTGTTCCACCTTATTCACCTTACCAACATCGAGATTCTAATATAATCCAAAATACATAGTTCCAAAATTTTACTTCCACAAATCATAACCTAGAGCCCTAGACAACAAATTCAATAGCTTGTCCTTTATTTACTGTTTTACTTCCAAACTCGCCAGCCCGAAAAAAATGCTTCCACTATTGAATAGCTTTTTTGTTCCCTGTAACATGTACTCCGATCATTTTAATTACATTTCCACGCATCGACGGATTTAACCACATCCTTACAACCTTTTTTTATTAACAATCTCAAGAGCATTGATTTCTATACTGTATATGCTAGTCAAACAAAACACCAGATAACAATCAGAACACAGAAGGGTATACCTGTTTTCTAACGACCAAATAGACTCAACAGCCCTACGATTGAATACTTCATATCTCTGGATCACTTCAGTCCAAACCCTTTTAACTTCTTTAACAATCGACAATTTTATGAACACAATCCCAATTTTTATAACTACTGCTCCTATTTAGAATCGTGTTACAGAGCCATTTTAAAAATCACAACTACCAATTTGATAGCTGTCCCACATTTATAAATTTGATAGCGACACTCCTTCCTTCTCCCGATTCCTATCTTTCTTTTAATTAAACCGCTGCCTCTGGCCTTGTTTTTGAGAAAAATTACGTTAATTTCCTCAAAAAAAATGCGTAGAGTTCAACTCTTGAAGCTTAAGTATCATACTTGGCCTGGAATCAAATTCGCTGTCACCATATTTGTTATAAACAAATTATCCTTTTCGTCATCATTTATTCGGTGTTTATCAAGGTCCTGCTACAAAACTCTGCTTCTGACAGTTGTTTTGTTAACATAACAATACGTCAGGTTTCTTTTTTTCACTGTATTTGTGAACTTCGCCAAACTTCAAACAATTGAGACAAAAGTTTACTTAATGACATTTAATAAATAATGACTGAAATTTAGCTTTACCTGAATTTCAATACATTTAGCGTACAAAATTAGATTGCGTCTATCACGAAACGATGACCCCAATTGTAATGCGGCAGTTATACGATAGAAATTCATAGGCAGTAGAAATAATCACGGGAACAAAATGAGAAATCATAAAATCATACTAATAAACATTCAAAAATCGAAGGTTAAATTAAAGAAAAACAAATAGGATTAAGCAAAATAAAGAGGAATAGATTCCAGTAATATACGTAAATTATATAAATGAGTTTCATATCAAATCGTCAATCCTCTCATTTCTTTCAACTAATTTTATGTTATTGAGAAAAAAAGTTAATTTTAATTTATTCGATGTAATTTATTCGATGTTATCAACTCCAATTTCATGTTCAATTACATTTCATGTCATACAATTGATTTAAAAAAATTATAACAAAATCAAAAATTAAAATTTTTTCCAAAATTCTTAAAATATTGCAAATATTATAACAAAATCAAAAATTTAAAACTTATTATCCAATGTTATTCAACAAGTCGTGGAATCTGAAATCACACAAAAAATTACTCAATAAACATCTGCCTAATAATTACAATTATTGTTGAAAACGACTTTTTGTCTACAACAACTTGATATTTTCCAACAGTGCCTATAAGTTGGGATAAGTTGAAACTGGATAGAACCATATTCCATATCCAATTTCATGTTCGATTACATTTCATGTCATACAAAGAATAAATTTTATTTCACAAACGTTTCTATAATCGAAAATGTTTCCCATTTTATGTTTCTCAAAAAATAGGTTAAAAAAATAAATGAAAATCATTCTTTTGTCACACACAACGGTATTTTTTTGACACACTTATAATACAATAAGTAAGCTCCTGGTCTCACATACCAATGCCGACTATTAAGATTTCTCCACATTTAATGTAACTACTCGTTATCACTTTTTTAAGCAAAAACTATGCAAATTTTCTTGTTTTGGCACACTTGACGATTTTTTTATCGAAGACATCGTCCCTCAAGCTCGTCCCATTTAGTTAACCTATTTTTAGAATAAAACATTTTTGACATCGTTCCAACGGTTTTCGCGGTTGTGACGGGGGGCGAACAGACATAAATTTTTTTTGCTTTTTTAGAATCAGTAGGTCCTAAAGCGTCGAAAAATCCCAAAAAAAAGCGGGAGCAAGAATTACACTTTTGGCTCGTGAATGTAATACTTAGGTTTTTTAAACCGAAATAAAATCAAATCATTTCCTTAGTTACTTAAGTTAAGACATACAAAAATTTGCCATTCGTCGAATATAAATAGTAAAATTTTGTCTCATCCGAAGGTAACCCTACATAACTAAACCTCCAAAGGTTTTTAATGTTATTTATATTCAAGATTTTATAAAGAGTTTAGCAATGGATCTAACCATTATGTAGTTTAGAATTCTCGTCGCTGGTCGAGTTAGTTAAATGGTTAACCATATAAACTTTGATCAGAGGGACGCCGGTTCGATTCCCCGAACCGACCGGAATTGAGATAAAACTTTTGTTACGGATCTTTCACTTTTCAAAAGCAATTTTTCATTCTATTCAATTGAATACATTCATTTCTAGTGTCTTAGAATTCCAATGTTATTTATGTATTGTTGTTACATATATTGATATTCCTATTACACAACACTTTTTTAAACAAAAAAGTTTTTGCAGCATCTTAGTGCTCGTCATTCAATTATATTCGAAAATAAAATTTCGAAAATTAAACAGGATTTCAAACTGTTTCTTTTGAAAAACACCCGATTTAACAACTAAATAATAGATTTTACAAACTAATTCGCATCGTAGTTCATTTTTATCAAAATACTGCCTTAAAATTAAGTAAATTTTAATTAAAAAACAAGATTAAATGTTCATTTTGAAATCCGCCCATTTATATTTGCTATGTTTATTGTGTAAACATGTTGAATCGAAAAAAACCCAATTACAATGTTAGATTTTTTTTTTCATTACTTTACGTTCATCGTTTTACATCTATCATACCGTCATTGATATTGTACGATAAAACGATCGTTTAATGACGGTCACCTAATAGTTATACAAATATTTGCTAGAAATTCAATCGTTTTTACAATCCGTTTATTTTTAATCGAATTACTAATTATTTAATTGCTTATAATCATCAACGTACGTCAACATAAACATATTTATCAGTATTTTTTCTTATCAGAAATAATTCACTGATATAACTGATTTTAGTTTAAAGGATGGAATCGTGTTAACTAATGGTTAATCTAATTTCAATTGCCATCACCCGGTTTTTGTGTATAAATAAAAGGAGAGGTATTGATGTATTGATGTTATTCAAACAGAGTTTACACATTTTGACTACAGTGAAACTTCCATAATTCGAACCACCACATGCCATCAATTTTTGTTCGATTTAGGGAAATTTCGAAACATGGAAACGATTTAGATAGACTGATGATAAACAACTTTATTTAGTTATATCCCGGTTTAGAAAAACCTAAGAGGCCTAACTTGGGCTAAGTCTGCGCCACAGCTTTTGAGAATTGGACCAGGCTTAACATTTTCAAACGGCCCAAGCTTAGCCCAAGTTTGGACTGATGTCCTTGCAGCCCCTACCCGGGATGGTCATTTGGTAACGAAGTAATCTGTTGCAGTTTTGAAAAAATTCTTGATGCGCCATCGTCAGCGTTTAGGTTTTATTAAGTGGTTATACAATGTGGTTTAAGGCACTTTAAAACACTTTAACCATACGAACAGCCATTACAACGTCTAGCGAGAGCATTTTTCCTTTCATCAACAAAAAATAAATTTAAACCAAGATCTTCTGTACATTTAGTACTCCATTCAGTACACAAGAATTTCATACAAGTTTCTAATATGTTCCGCGCGGTCCGCATTTGCGACATCGATACGATTTTTAAAACATTAAGCTTAGTTAATAAACCCGACTTACCAATTAATTTTAATTCCAAATACCATCTGCAGTAACAAGCTGGCCTTAGTTGAACCTACACTTTTTGTTTAGTTTAATTCAAATTTTATCAATAAACAAGCAATTTCATTAAAAAAATAAATATATTTAGAAAAACCTAGGTCCGAATTCACTCATGTTAAAAAACACATCTAGTCTAGTAAAAACTGTAATTAAATTTGTAGTTTTACTGATTCTTTTGACATTGCGATGCTTTGAATTAAAATCGGACTGTACGATCCACAATTGGGCGAGAATAAAAATACGATGAAGATTATGGAGTACCATGTACAAAAGAACATCGTTCTGGAATATACTCTTTAGAGAAAATAGTTCCACTAAAATTAATATAAAACACCTAAATAAACATGAACATAACAAAAACAAAATAAGACGCAACAAGAAATTATTGTTTATCCCCTTAGAAAATAATAAATTTCATTCCTATGTGTCAACATTTGACGATGGTTTTTTTTTTGTTGATAAAGGAAGGGTTGTGTTTTAGAATTTTGTAGAGATATCGATATTATTTCGTCTAGTATATATAAGATGTCGTGTTAGGGAACAGTCAGTATTGGCATTTTCCTATTTTATCCCCGTTGATAAAAAGTTGATTTTTTTTAGATAAATAGAAAGATTAGGTCCTCTGCATCCTAATTATGAAAAAAAAAATTTGCGGAAATGAGAGGGTCAAAAGTCAAACTTTCAATTTTACCTTGGTCCCCTTTTGATTATTTTTTAGTTTTTTATAATAAATATTATAAATTTGTTTATAAATATCATAAATTTGTGGAAAAAAATATAAATATTATAAATTTGTTGAAAAAAAAACTCGGAGGGAGTGGCGCGGGGGAGGGGGAATAGGGGGTGGTGTCTATTTTTCCCAAATTAATGATGACACAAGTTATACAATTTGAATAAAAGAATACAAGCGATTATTATAAGTAAAGAATTATTGTGAATATAACAACAATTAAGGAGAATAGTAATAGGACTAGGGGACCCCTGTGTTTTTGCACAAAATATTTTTTCGTAAATTAATAACATTGAACTAATTAAAAAAAAACTGTTTGCAACGTCTAGTTCAGGCAAAGCATAAACTGAAACTGGAATTAAAATTTAAATTTCGTTTATTGTTTTGTTTATTTTTTTTAATCCTTTAATTTTTTTATATTCTCTTCCTTCCTTTCCGCATTTTCTCCTTTCCAAAGATATGGCTACGCTTTTTCGTGGCTTCTGTATTATATGTATGATATATTTTTATAAGATGATAGAATTTTGAACGATTAAAAATTATAACATAGAGAAAATCTATTGTTTTAATTTCCTGATCTAGTGATCGAACCAAGTATTTGTAACTCGGCCATAAAACGTTACAACACGATGTACATAATGTGAACCTGCTTAAATTATACCCTAACTTAATTTTTTATTAAAAATAAATTTGTCTTATTTAGCTTTAAATATTCAAAAAAGCCAGACAAGTGCAAATATAACTCGCTCGTCGATGGTTCCGTGTATATAATATTCTACGAGAATAGTTTTTTTCAAAACACAATTTTAGAAATAAATCAAAAACGTTGCTTTCAAAAATTACAAAAACTAAAACTAGACTAGAAAAAAATGCACATTTAATATGACACCCAACTCGTAACGGTCAAAAATAATTTTTTTTCAAAATGTTCACTCCCAACCCCTCTTTAACTAACATTTCAAACGATAACTCGACGGCTATAATTTTTGTTCAATCTTTACAACATTTCATATAATCGTGAATTTTTTCGATTTTTTTCTTTTGCAATGTTCGAGGTAAAAAGGGGTGGGGGAGCATGCAAAAATTTTCTCATTTTTGAAAGTAATTAAAAAACTGTGCTTTCGAGAAATACAAAAAAAATTGTTTTGCACTATTAGAAAAATCACCTTTCATATGACACCCCTATCGTCAAGGCCGCAAATAATTTTTTTCGAAATTTTTTCTCCCAACCCCCTTCAAATAACATTTCAAATAATGAGCCAACCGCTATATAGTTTTTGTTCAGTCTTTACAACATTTTCTATAACCGTGATTTTTTTCTTTTTTAATGTTCGAAGTTAAGAAGGGGGGAAACAAGAAAACATACTCATGTCTTTTTAATAACTCAAAAACTAAGCAGTCGATAATTTATTGAATTTATTTTTATATAGATATTTCAATCTTTTTCCATTTTTCTAAATCAAACTCGATACCTAAAAAAAAACTTTTTTTTACTATCTCCATATCTATGCCTATAAAATACAGATAAAACCAATATTTGCAATTTTTTGCTTTCAGTAAGTGTAGACAAATATATTTTATAGTTAGAAAATTTCAAGTTGATAGCACTTATAGTTTGTGAGAAATTCGATTATAAAGAAATTCGAACACACACCGAAGTCTCACCAAAAAGGTACCATTTTTACTTTTTCAAAGTACGGAACCATAAAAACACAAGAAGGTGTATTACACAGTTTTAAAAGTTTATTTTACACGGACACGTTCCTTAAGAAAAATTTAACAAAATTTCAATTTGACTATTTAGTACGAAACCTTGCTACCAACATCAAGTACGAAACCTTGCGACGCAGTGAATAACTAAGTGATAAAACTAATATTTCTAAGTATTTTATCCCGCTTAAAATCTGACACAGGCAATATAGCACACACATACTTGAATTTATAAATCTCGATAATCCATACATTTGAACACCCAACATTTTTCTTATTTTAAACAAATTTCTGTTAGACGATGCACAAATTGATGCTATAGCTGAGTATATGTTATCAGGATCTGCTGTTTCTATAATTTCTTATTCATTACAGACAAACTCACATTGTATAACATAAATGCCATTAGTTTTTCGTAGACCATCTAGCACACGTTGAAAGAAGAATTTAAAAGAAATTTTATCTGATCTATAAATATAATTTTTCTTTCAATTTAACTGTAGTGTCCGATCAAGCTCCATCTCTCTCTCTCTCCTATATAATTATATATATAACTTTTGCTGATTCCTAATAGTTTGTTTAAGCAGAAACAATTTTTATATTTGAATGTTAACTATTTCGTCATCTCCTACATTTATAACTTAAATTTCATTTACATTCAATATTTAGAATTTATTTAAAACAACAACTTTTTCTTTAAATGAATAAAAAAAAAATATTTTTAGGAAACTTTGTATTGAGTGAATAATGATATATGTGTTAACTGTCAACTTATTTTCCCGAGACGTAATAAAAAATTTCTCAAACATTTGTTAAAGCTATGTTCGCCACAACGCTCTCCCCCTAGTTTCATCGAAGAAATAGAGTAGGGGTACGATTGGTTCTGCTTGCTCGCGTAGTTGTGGATGCAGGATGAAATATCTGTTGTAGCTGAATGTGGTCAAATTAGACCCTTTTAGCTGATACAGTTGCCTTAGCGTCGTGTTGTATCGTTTCTGCAGAGTTACAAGAAGAAGAATGGAATGTGTCTGAAGGAGTAGAGTGGACATTATCATCCGCGCGACTGAGATTGATACTCAAGATAGGTGAGTTTTCTTTGAATATCTTAAAAATTTATTAAAGCTATGTTTGACACAGTACAACGATCTATATTATGGACGTTTACCTTATGTGATAAAAAGGTGTTTTTCATTTAGTTAGAGTCAAATATTCGGAATAAAGAAGCCCTATGTTTTGATTGTGAATAGTAAAATTGTTATTACAATGTTCGATGTTTATCATCGAGTTCGTTTTAACAAGGTTTCATTTTAATTCGAACATAAAGAACTCGGATATACAAAATTAATAATTTTTAATCCGATTTTATCGTATAAGTTTCACTCACATGCAACATGATAAATAAAATGAAGGTCAATACATAATATACAGTCGTGAAAAAAATCACAACAGGTTTTCCAATCTTCCAATTTTTTATTCATTTCACTTATCGTCGTGTGCTCAAATACATACAAGTATTAGAAAAGATTAACGACTTGTATTTGTGAATTTTACAAGTAATTGATTCAGAGAATTATAAAAATTAAACCGCGTTTTTAACTAAGATTATGAATTACATTCTATAATTATCGTAAACAATAAGCGTGTATTGATATTTGTATTTCGAACAATAAACTACACATTAGATTATTGATTTAAAAACGTTTAATTGAAATTCTTTTAATAACAGACAGGAAATAAAATTATAAATTTTTAAATGGAAATTGACGATACATTTAAGGAAAATAATAATTTGATCTAATTTCCTGCTATTTACACCATGACTTTTGTGTTATTGCATAAATACATTTAGTGGAAATTTTAATTCAATGCAAATAATAATGAATCACAATATTTGTTTGTTTGTTTTTTTTTTTTTTAATATTGGTAAATAAAGTGACAGACACAACACAAAAATTACAGACTTCTTTAACAGATAACGTCATTTGTTATAAAAATAGATTTTGGATGATATTAATGGATCTGATGATGTGAGTAAGATCGTTTCTTTATTAAAACATATACAAAAGTTTTGAGGATTTTTGTGAGAAATTAAAATCAAGTAAGTAAGGGAATAATTTGAATTCTTCGATACAAAGATATGGATGGCATTTCTCAGAGAAAAACTACACTTTTCGTTTTCCGTGTTTCGGATTCCGTGTTTCCGTGTTTCGGATTCGAATGTTCCACATCAGTGTTGTGATAGACATCCTGTTACGACTTACACTCTAATCAATTACGAAAAATAAAGATGAAGGTGAAAGTTGGGAATCAACCCTACCCGAAAATACCACAATTTCCCAACCAGAACTCGAGGACGAAAGAAGCCGATTCGAATGTGAACGGAAGCGGAAGCTGCTTTGAAGGCAACCAAAAGACGAAATTTTAAATCCCATTGTTTTTAATTTCTCTACCTTCATGTCCAAAAACTGCATTCAACTTGGTAAATTAAATATTTTAAACTACGACGTCTTATTGACAAAGCCGTTTCCTAAGCGTTCATTTCCGAAAATTTAGTCGACTGTCCTTATACCGATGTTACTGTAGCCGATGTCGATTGCCGAGGTTAATTAGACAGTGGTGCCAGTATAACGATCTTAGGAAACTCTACTGAAAAATTTTTAAAAAATTCGGGCGTCCGTTTTTACAACCCTCTTTACTATCTACGGCTTCTAGCTAATCACAGAGGTTCATTGGTCACATAAGTGCTTTCGTATCTTATAATGGGAAAACGCCCATGACGAGAATATTTGTAGCACCAGGTTTGTAACAAAAACATTAGTTGGGGATCGACTTCACTTCTGGAAGTTATTTTATATCCATCCACAAATTGTAGCTGACATCACGCTTAATACAGTAACTCCTATCCCACTTCCTGAATATCACCAGCTTAAACCTATGAAATTGAAAAAAACTTCGAGTTGTTGAATCTTTTCCGTCGTTTGCCGTCAATGGTCTAAGAAAGGCGCATCTACTTAGTTATTCAACTGACGTCGGACATGCAAAACCCATTAAAAACGATTTTATTCCGTATATCTCCCGTTATACAAACAGAATTGTACGACGAAATCGATCGTCTGATCGCATTGGAATAATGCCCCTATAACTAAGTATTTTGGGCTAGATACCCAAACGAGTGTAACGCAGTTGATTCGTGCTTTTTTTTGTAGATTTTGATAGTGCAAAGTGGCGTTGCCTTAAATTTTGTTTTATTTTTCTCGCTAACACTCTTGCACCAATTTATCCGTTGGCTCAGAACTCGTTTGTGTACCAGACGCTGGTATTGTATGGTGGTGGTACTACGAGAATTCGGTACTGGTTTTCTTGTGTGTGCTTCGTATACCACGTATACCAGAAGCCGTGGTAAAATAAATTCCGGTCAATGAGAGAATCTGCTACCTACGGGTAAGTCGAAAATAATAAATAATATAAAATAATTAATTAAAAAATTAAAATAAAAATTATCCAATAATAAATGAACAGAAAACAAAATATATTCTTACTTCATTTATTTCTGTACCAATGTGTTGTAGTTAAGTGATTAATTGATAACTTTTCTTTTCAGTGTGCACGCTACAATTTATACAAAATTAAAGATGTTATCATCCTAAATATTATGTTTTTACCATTCCATAAAATTGTGTGATATAAATCGCAAAACTAATATATAAACTTTGTCATATGACCTCAACCAAGTAAAAATTTGTCTATTTTCATTCGAAATACAAATATCAATTTTATTACAACAACGTAGCTGGAACAAAATAAAACTACATTTCCTTTTCGTTCCTAATTTCGCTAAAAACCTTGAAACTGTATAACATATATAATAAAATTTTATTGTTTCATTAACAGTGGATCACAATTAAGAAATAAATTAAAATTCTTAACTGTCAATGCATTGTAATATATTTGGCATCAGATCAGTTAATAAATCAATAAAGTAAATTGCCATCCATTTAGTTAAGAATTAATTCAATTAAATTTAATTATTTTATTAATAAATAATTTAATTGATAGTATCTTAATTAGGAGTGATATGGTGAAGTAAATTATCCTTGAGCAAGTGTTGACAATGCTAGCGAGGAACGAGCGACAGTTAGTTAAACATCGATTATATTGAGCGAGCTGACAATCTACGTACTACCAAGAGAGTTTACTAGTAGTGAGTAAACCCGACTAATGTAATCATGTTCACTATCTAATTAGCAGATTTACCGAAAAAAATGATTTGCTGGCTACTTGCAATCTACTACCATTTAATTTCGCCAACTAGCAGCTTGTAAACTTTCTTAATGTAATCGATGCTTTAATTAAACTGATTTGAGCCTATCTTTTGAAATGGAAATGCTCCTTTATTTTAATTTAATAACCAAACTTTTTCTCAATCGACTGATTACTTAGTATGGAAATTAGACTGGTTGTGAAAAATTTAATTTTCTCAGACGCCTCCTAAAAAAGAACACGAAGTGTTATTTTGAAAACATCCTAGATAGTTTTAAATATCTCATGAAATATGCAGATTTAAAAAAAATCATATATATATATTTGTAGACAATTTAACTCTCTACAAAAAACATCTTGGTCATTTTTAGAAAAAGAAGAAAATTGGAAAAAAATTGAAAGTTTCCAGTTTGTTTTTCAAAATATCAAAATATATACGTTTTAGTCAAAAAATGATCAGGCCCTTTTTAGTAGAGAATTAAATTTTCTACAAAAATATGTATATTATTTTGAAATCTGCACATATTACATGAGATATTTAAAAAAATCTACGATTTTCTCAAAAAATAAACTTCGATGATCTTACGGCACGTGTTCTTTTTATTTAAAAAAAAATGCTCTAGTGTTTTTTTCACCAAAAAGAAATTTTTTAGGCGCGTTTTAGAAAATTTAATTATTAACGATCAGTCTATTAAATATAGATCCTTATAATGTGATAAGCCAGTTGATAAAAACCAAGTGGAAGTACATCTTAGGTAAGTTCTAAGTAGATAAAATAATTGTGAAATATCTACAAAGTCAATGTGAATACGCTTAAATCTAATTTTAAATATTAGTATCTACCTAAACTTTGAATAACTGTAACGTTGGTCCCGGTTCCTTGAAATAGTAAATAATTCTTAGATTGAAAAAAATGTCAAAACTAATAAAATTCCAGAAGTATCGTTTAAAGTAGACAACGTATATCCAGGAGACAACGTGGAGTTCAACTCCTCATTTTTTTAAATGAGCAAAATGCTATTGTAACTTGCCTTACTCTTTGCAGCATGTTGGACGCCCAGCTTAATTTGCAGTCCAGAATGTAGGTTAAGAAGTTGGTTTTGTCTGTTACAAACAGGCTGGCTCTGTTGAGAATTAAAGGGTCAAATTTAGATGCTATGCGATTCCTTAAAAAAAAGAACCAATTCCGATGTTTGTGAATTGATACCGTGTTTGCAACTTCCAGTTGAAGATGCATCGAGTACTTTGCATCAAATCTCTGAGAGTACTAGCATATTTACCGAAGATGCCAATACCATCATCATCTACATAAACGATCATTTAGAAGACCGAACCCTTCCAGGTTAGCAACAGTTCATTGATGACCAAGTTCTAGTGAAGCCCTTGGGATCACCCTGACGCCCCTTCGCTAAGCAGTAGGTTGATGAATTGACCAGTGACTGCTACACCTAACAAATTCGCAAGCGTGGGCGATCGCAGCTGGATTAACTTTGTTGAAAGCTCCGTTAATATATCACTTTAACCAAAAAAACCACTCGTTTTTGGTAATAACTCAAAAACTAAGCAGTTTCAATGAAAATTGTTTTAGAAATACTTCCATTTTTTTCGATTTTCTAGACCAATATCGATTCCTTAAAAAAAAACTTTTGTTTTACTATCGCCTTATCTATGTCCATAAAATATAAATAAAAACAATTGTTTGATTTTTTTTTATCATCAGGTGTGGGACAAGACATTTAATAACTGTAGAAAATTTAAAGTTGATAGCACTTATAGTTTGTGAATCAATTGATTATGTAGAAATTCGGACGGACACCGAAATCTCACCAATAGGGTACCGTTTTTACTTTTTCAAAGTACGGAACCCTAAAAACAGACTAATAAGCCTAAGATCTTTAAAGTCGCAATGAGATAATATTCCCGCCTTAAATATAAAAATTACGTATGTTTTGGTATATTTCTATGTGAAATAGTGTAAGACTGCTATTGAAAATACCTATGAGACAAGATATGGCCACGTCAATGGTTTTTTAAATTTTTACGGTAAAAAGGCCATATAGTGCTTCAGACTTAAAGGTCTTAAAGATTGCAACAGCCTGCAAGATTTTACCTGTACTAATGATTTCATCTGCTCTGTACTGATGATTTCATCTGCTCTTCACACGGCTCTAGTCATCAAGTCATGACTAGAGCCGTGTTATTATTCGTCGAAGCTGAAGGTGTTTCAGTGCATCCCGAAAAGTGCGTTTCATGTAACGGTTCTAGGAACTCCACACATGGAGCTGGTCGCCTCGTTTGAGATATCTCGAGATAATAATAAAACTTCCTGAAAATTCTTTGTGAAATCTCGATGCCCCAGAGGCATCATGGTATTTGATTACAATAGCGCCTCCCAGAATCACTTTTTGAATTTATTAACTCATATTTAAAAGATTTAGGACCACTCCGTAGGATTTCCAGTCTGATGCGGTTCTCATATTTTTGAAGAGTCTCGTGCATTCCTGGCAAAGTGCTTGGGGTTTGTGACATACAATTCGGTTTACCCAGTCTTTCAGTGTTTGGCATTAAAATCGGGAGCAGAGTTCTTGTAAAAGTGTTTCCATCTCCTGCTTCTATAGCTAGGATTTTTGGAAGACTCGATGTCCAATTCAAACTGCAGATACCAAGCCCATGGTTTCTGGAGCAAGACGAAAAATAGCTCATCTTTAGCCAATCTAAATCGAAGATCAGCAGTCACATCCCTACAGTGATGGAGATTCCATCGCCAAAGCCTTAATATTTGACTCATCAGCTGAGTTGACATGGAGAAAACATCCTAAACTGGTTGCTTCCTGTATCATTTCTGTATACTTTTACTTTAGATCCGTCAAAGCTGAGTTTTATAAAACCGTCACTCTCAGTTAGCATTGTCAAAGATTTCTTGTTAATAATGGTGGTACTTGTCATGGATTTGTCATCATTCTTAGTAACCTTAAACCTAGCTATCTTACGGCCATAAGTATAAAGTCCTGGATTGCTGTTTTTTGGTGCTTCTAGGCTCTTTTGGGGTCTTTGGTTTTTGCAGGTATCGAAGCACGAGATTTGATATGTCCTTTGCATTAACCACTTCTACTCTGGCACCAGACCAAGTCTCTCCAAAAAAACTGTTAACCTTTTGTTAATATGACGTGATGCCGCTGTCGTTTAGTAATCATTCGGACCATTTGGTTCCGCCTGTAATCTTTGAATTTTCAAAAAAGAAGTCCCAGCAGGATCTTTATTATAACCTATTTTAAAGTGCCTCTATCTTGATCTGTTTTATCAACAACCAGCATATCCTTCAGTCGTTTAAGGGCTTTTATAAGTGGCTGTCTTTCTAACGGTTTACGTCAGTTGGTTTAGAGGGGCTCGCTCTTGTTGTGCCCTCCGATTGTCAGTATCCTTAGTAATATCAGGGATAAACCTAACGGCGTGATTCGCAAACCCTTAATTTTTCCATAAACGCAAATGGATCAGACTCTTCATTATTAACATCCCGATATGGGAAGTTTTTGTTTTTGGGTCGATTTTCGAAATCGCAATTTTTATATCTTTACATTTCAAGACCTCTGAAGTTGTTTAAGCTATTTTTATCTGGCAGTTTGTATGTGTATATATGTGAGTGTGTGTATGCACATGTTTATCGCTGTATGTGGCCTAATATTTGTCCAACGGTTTTTCAACAACGGATGGGTCTGATTTCCACAAAAAATGTCATAATCGATGTATCTTGGCGTAACTTAGAGCCCATTTCTTTTCTACGGCTCATTTATTTTTAGTGGTTTACAAAAAACTGAAAATTGTCTCTTGCAAATATCATGAGAATAAATAATGCTATAAAGGTTGTTAACCTATACCATTTTGTTTGTCATCATATCAACTTTTTTAAGGTTCCGTTTTTTATACGGAACACTATTGGTGAGAGTACAACGTGTTTTTCGCATTATTTCGTTTATCTCGTGAGCCATTTATCCGATGAACTTAAAATTTGAGGTGCTTTTAAAACTAACTTATCCACACAAGATGGCGGGATAAAAAATAAATAAAGTTGCGTTCGCTTGTTTTACAGAGGAACTATGTAAAGCTTTTGAGGACATACATTTTGTTATCGAGACGAGTATAGGGTATCATATGAAAGGGCTTCATTTCAATATTCCTTAAAAATGTATTTTGGAATTTTACACCTCACCATTTTTTGTATAATTCTGAAAAATGATATTTTCTCTATGTTTTATTGCCCCGATCAACTCCGACCCTACTTAATCGAAAATCTTAAAATATATTTGGAATGATAGAAAAATTAGTAGGTTTTTAATTAAAAATATAGAAAAGTCGCAGATACTCATAACTATATCTATTAAAGGGGTGGGAATGAGAAGAGGTAAGAACATCATTTAAAACCAGGTCAGGTGGGGTGTCATTTAAAAGAGCACTTGATTTTAGTAACATTGTCATTTTTGTAGAATTTTGCAATGCATAGTTTTTGAATTATTGTCAAAAAAGTGACACAAAAAGTTGGGCCCCCCCTTGGATTTCGAGTTTAATTGACAAAAAAA
This sequence comes from Diogma glabrata, assembly GCA_963693315.1. NCBI lineage: Eukaryota > Metazoa > Arthropoda > Insecta > Diptera > Cylindrotomidae > Diogma > Diogma glabrata. The sequence continues at coordinate 418,074,061 of OY856186.1, forward strand.
TTTGAAAAAATTCATAGAGACAGGAAGTTTGATAAACTCTGAACGAAAATTATAGCAAATTCTCAAATAATTATATTTTTGTGCTTTTAAGGGATTGGGGTGGGGAAGAGTGAAAAAAAACCTTTTTGACCCAAGCGAGTGGGGTGTCATTTGAAAAAGCACATAATTTAAGATACATTGCAATTTTTTTAGAATTTTGGCGGTATAGACCGCTAAATATTTATTTATTTATGATTAGAAAAAATAAAAATATTTGTTTATTTATTAGGTGTTAAGTCCTATCTCAAAAATATTTATTTATTTAGAGAAAAAAATAAAAATATTTAATACATTATTTATTTATATCTGGATGTTTTTTGATTAATTAGTAAAAACTTTATTTAATTAATTTACTTAAAATGATTTATATTATTATTCTAAAAACAAATTATTTTACTTAATAAAATTTATTTATTTAATTTTCAAAAATTACTGTTTTAATTTATTTTATTTTTTATTTAATATAGATAAGAGATTTCCAAGTCAATATTTGTTTGTTGACAAAAAAAAACAACCGAAATATGATACAAATGTCCAGTGTCATCTAATTCTACTATTGAATTCTCACGCTCGCTAGCACTCCCCAAGAATGCATATGAGAACCGACTATATAAGCCCCTAACGACCAGATGGTTTCTCCCTAACATAAACTTAACAAAGGCAATCACAACTGTCACGATTAGACCTTAAACCCATTTCTACTGACCCAGTTGTGATTCCTTGCCCTAAAACTAAACTAAAAATAAATTACTAGAACTAATGACGTTTCCTTGGAGAACGCTCCCGAGCGCCAGACTTCAAGTCGTCTTAAACTCCATAGACATTGTTCTATTGCAAATTTAAATATATTCAAAAAGGATTAAAATTGAAATTGTATGAGGTGAAGCCTCTGATCCTGAAAAAAATATAAAATTGGTTCTCCCCTCATTTTACCGAAGAAGCCTCTGAGCAAAGAATGGTACTACTGGTTTGTACCTAAGCACAAACACAGCAGTACCACTCCCCGTCCCTGAGAACTTCCTCGCTGGTATAAAGAGAAGAAACCAATTTCCGTCGATCGCATGTCCATGATAGACAGAGGCGACCTAAGAACATCATCATCGTTAAGGGGAGAAGCCCCATGAATGACTTTTTAGGCCTACCAGCTAGAAAGAATATTTATATCATAGAGTAAAATATTTACACATTGTCAACAAAAATAATTCACAAAAATTGTACAAATATTGTACATTATATAATATTTAACAAATGCTTAAAAACAAAACCAAACTGGTTTTCCAAAAATATTTCGAAAATTCATTATTATTGCCAAACCAAACCGGTTTGACAACCAACGCCCAAAACTGCGCCAAAAAATATCTACAATATTCACACAATTTACCGCAATATTTCGGTAATTATTATAAAAAAAACTAACGGTCCCTCGTTTCGAAGCGCCATGTAACGCAATTACGGCGAACGAAACGATAAAACTATAATTTATCTAAAGGGTCCCTGTTTCGGCGCCATGTAACGTAGCTTGAACTTTTAAGAGAACTTTAATTTTTATTTATGCCGGATAGCTAAAAAAAAAACTATCTTAAAACTGAAACACTGAATTTATTACACAAACAGAACTAACTTGGAAATCTCTTATAACACGTAGAAATACTATTAATTTACTAACATAAAAAATTAATCAATCAAAAATTATACAGGATAAAAGTTAAGAAAAAAAACTCACAATTATTTTCTTGAAGAATGTTGTCTTCCAACATCATATAAAGTGCGGCTTGGCGTTTTAATTTTTAACAATATCCATCAATAACATCACCAGTTTGAACAACAATATTTTCTCCATTCTCTACAACTGTTGCATCTTCTAGTGTCCTTGTATAACTAATGACACATAATTCCCCTCGGCTTTTCATAAATTGACCATTTCCAACCATATCACATAAACCATCAAAAACTGTAGCTTCCTTATCATCATTTATACTTTTACTTCAGCCTTTAGTTCTTCATGGTCATTCGACAAATCTTCGAACGAACTGTTAATTGATTTGTAAGATTCCATTGTTATTTAATTTTTCAAAATAAATACGATTTTGAAATTAGAACTAGTGATTTAAAAAAAAACTTTTGATTTTAATCATTTGATTTTTCAAAATTATAATAATGTTTAAATAAATCACAAAATGACCAGACAACATTTTTTTCATAAAAAAAAACTCAAGCTTTGATTTTCTTTTTAGATTCATTTTTTTTTATCATTTTAATTTTATTTCCTAGATGATTCATCTAGCAATGATTTTTTTTACTAAACATTACACCAACAAACAAATAAATGGAAAAAAAAAAACATTGATAACACATTTTAATACAATTTAATTTTTCTTCCATAAAAAAAATTTACATTTTTCACAATTAAATTACAAAAAAATGTTTTTCTTTAATTTTAATCACATACTAATTATTTTATTTTAAAGTTATACTCCTTGAGTTTTAAAATTATACTGCATCATGTTACGAATTTTTCGTTTTTATAACATATTTTTAGATTTTCTGTTTCACTTTCCATAACAAATCAAGTCAAAAAAACTCATGTATCCAAACATGTTTATTGTAATCGAAATTAAATGACGTAACCAAATCTCAACAGTAGTACAAAAAAATGTAACTACGGTTATCATAATTTAAGAAAAATAGCAAAACTATTATTAAGTTCGAAAACTATAATTTCCAGAGTAAAGATTACCATAGTCCGCCGTAACAAAACTACCGATAAATATTAAAACATTGGAAAGTACAGAGCACTTCAAAGAAACTGTTTGTTTTATTTTAAAAGCTTGAGAATTACTCCCAAACAGTATAATCCGTGATTATTTCCATCTTACTTTAAATTTAATGTCAAATTCTTATTTGTTTAATTTTAATTTTATTAGCCTTAGTATTGTTAGTTTTTAGCTGTCGTTTTATTAACTCTTTGTTATTATTATTGATTTTTGTTTTTTTTTGTCTTGTCTCAACGTTTATTCCACATTATTATTAGACTAGTCAATGTAAGCTTTGAGAAGACTTCGTGTCTTATATACATTGTATAAAAGAAATAAATAAATAAATAAAATAAATAAATAAAATTTTTTTGTAACATAAGGCCATGAGGTCTTGATGAAATTGTGGTATATACGTATATTATCCGCAAACGCATTCGAGTTCGCCTATATATAGCAGAGAAACACGAACTTCCAAGTGTAGTTTGTTGTTATACTCATTGTGGTGTTATGCGTAGATGTACTCGCCTATGGTTGTCTCGTACAAGTGTGCTTAAGTAATTTGAATGCGCCCCATTTTTATTTTAAAAAATGTGTAAATAAAAGATGGAGTGCTTTAATTTTGTAAGGGAAAGGTGAGACCACCTGTTGTGAAAGGTGGGGTCACCTATCTATATGGTGGAAAATTAAAATTACTGTTTTTTCTTGCAAATCAATTTTTATACATAATATAGTGTTTTTTTGTTAAAAAATTTGTTTTCCGCTGTCTGATAAATATTAATGAACAACATTGTTTTACAATTCTAATAGTATTATACAGCTATATGTGATATATAGCTATTTGACATTCAGGTAAAATGTCTATTATGATTTATTTTATTCCTTACCATTTAAATATTTAATACTGTTATAACAAGTTCTGCAGTTTTAATGCAATTCAATTCAAAAACAATCATATAGATGAAATAATTTATATAATTAACTATAATTGATTGATAATTTAATCAAGAATCGAATGTTTTCTGTTTCTTATTCATAGTTTTCTATTTCATGATTTTCGCCTGCATCCATTAATTTAAAAATTCATTCATAAATTTTTAAACAAATAGTATACATATATACATAGTATGCCATTCATATCTCTTAAAATTTTGAATATGTATAAATAGTTTGTATCCCACCCTCTCAAAAGTAATTAAGGTGATTTTTCTATTGTCTCTTTCCAAACTCATATCCCAAATGGGATGGAAAGGAAAAAAGACTGAAAATACTACAGCTAATATTTAAAGTGTTAAACTAATATACATATTTCTATGTTTCCCATTACAAAATAGTAGTTTGTATAACGATTCCAAAATGTACCTACTTCAATTCACGCGAGTATAAAATTAAGGCATGCTAGATTTATCCCTTATAATTTAATAAAAAAATTCAAATTTTCTATAAATTATATGTAAAAACTGTATTAATAAATTTTGTAACAATTAATAAATTAACATTAGATAATGTTTGTTTAATTATTAATAATTTTCTCACATATATTATGATATCATAAGTTCTTGGTATTTTGCTTGTAATTTTTAATAACTTAACTAAAACATGTTCGCATGCAATGAAAAAATTGGGCTTGTTTAATATTCTCTTGGTATTATAATCAACTTAATAAAAGTTTGAGGAAATGATTCTCTTATGACTGCATTCGTTTTACATTGCCTACGATATTAGTTATTATTTCATCTTTTAGTTTTATAATTTACTAAGCGTCAATTCGACTAAAATATAAAGTTTGTCATTTCTGACTATGTAAACACATCAAACAGAACAATTTAACAAAACAAAATCCATTTGTGTCGGAAATTGGGTGTAAATTATTTGTCACTTTTTTAAAGATCAAAAACCTATATACTTAGACTTTGTATTTCGTTTTTGTTGGTGGTCACGCAAATTAATTTGTAATAATTTTACTAGTTTTTTTGTTAATAGAGATACATATGTACGTATAATTTTTTATAGCATAAGTATCGTTCTCGTAAAATGCTTAGAATTAAATGTATGTTCTTTAAAAAAGTAAATTTATTTTTTGAGACAACTAGAGTGTCATATGAAAGCTTGTTATTTGATGAATTATTTTAAAATTTAACTCTAGTCTCTAATGGAAGGTTACTCACGACTAGGGTATCCAAATTACTCGACTTTACCGGGTAGTACCCGGGTAGTCGAGTATTTATTTTCTGAAATACCCTGGTTACCCGGGTATCCGGGTATTTGAAAAAGTAATAAAATATATCTAGAAAAGTTACAGTATGGTGGGGGTGCAGCCGTGTACGGTTAATATATTTAAGGCGCGATTGCTTGAACATTTAAACCTTTGATACTATTTTAATTCTCCATTTAACCAGTTTTATGTTTTTCGATCCCTAATGGACCTTTAAATCAAGCATTTAGATTCGAATAAGTTTTCTTATTCGTTATCTTAAATCTTTGTTTATATTTGTCAAAAAATGGCGTGATAACTGTTTGGAAGATATTTCTTATTTTCGATTTAGCAAATGTTCAAGCAATCGAGCATTAGTCTCTTTTGTTAATTAGCTCTTACGAAGCAATTTGTTCAATGCAAAAATTAGTGTGGGAAATGAGTTTTATAAATAACTGAATCAGTTATTAGCCATGACAGAGAATAAAGCATTCAATACCAATGTTTTTTACACTAGAAACATCGACAATACTGGTAATGCGATTGTAAAAAAACGGTATTGAATGTCCTTATTTTTATTACACAACCATAAGAAAATGCCATAAATTCTTTTTAAAATATGTTTTTTTCATGTAAAGAAGCTATTAAAAAATTTCACCAATGGCCAATCATCAATAGCAATAATTCCAGTTTCCTAAAATTTGTAAATTAAAAGAATTTCATCATTACAGTAATTCTATTATTCTATTCTGAATAGAATAATAGAATTCAAAAAAATTCAAACAAATCTGAGCTACCGTTAGCAGGTGTCTGTAAAAGAATTCTCATTAACGATAATTTCACACAGTTTTGTCTGTTAGCATCTTCTTCATGATTATTTTTATCATTTCGTTCAATATCCTTAACAGATTATGTATTACTTTACAATATCAGACACACAGGTACAAGATTTTGGTTGGAAAAAATAAAATTCAGCTTATTTCCCAAACGCTGTTCACTCGGCATGTGTAATAGGATTTGCAATGTGTGTTGTGTAATACGACTTACAATATGAGTCACAACAACACATAGAGCCTTCTTAAGATCTAGGTTCCACTAAGTCTTAAAAGGTACCAGGGTCTACGTCCCAATTAATATAAATTTAAGCATAGGGATCTTTTAATTGCTTGTTGAAAATTAATATTTTATAGTCGATCAAATTAACCGGGTAGTTAATCGAAATACCCGGGCAGTCGAGTATGATGAAAAAGCCTAAAATACCCGGGTACCCGGGTACTCGATAATCGACATTGAATACCCTACTCACGAGTCACGACAAATTATAAGTAATCACCAAAATAAATATTTCTGTGATACAAACTTCCCGAGCAGAAATTAGTTAGGGAATGCCTGAATACAGTCAGGGCCTGATCACGGTCAGATAGGGCAAGCCCTATTAGGGCAATCTGATGCGGGCCTGTTCTGGACCTGAATTAGAATACCCTTTTAGGGCAAACCTTATTTGGATATATCCGGCCCTGATTTGATTTTTCATATCCGACCCCTAGTTGGGCAATCTGATCAGGGCCTGATACAAAATGCCTTACTACGGTTAGCCCTATTTAATTTTATATGGAAAACTTGATCAGTGCCTGATCCGTTTATCCCAATCAGGGCCTGATTAGGCAAAAGCGTTACACTCATGATCAGGGCCCTATCAAACTAGGGCTAACCTGATCAGGGCCGCATTTGAGCCCTAAGAAATTTCTGCTCGGGTTAACTATCTAATGATTTGTGCAAGTATATATCTCAAATTTACTAACGAAAGCTAACACAAAAAATTGAGGAGCAGAAACCGTTGAACTAATTTTTCTTTACGGATAGAACGACCGATAAGATAACATCGATATCATCTGATCGGCAAAGTTATCATTTCAACGCATATTTCGTAACAATTTTAAATAAAACTTGTTTAAGAAATTATACCGTAATATGCCGATGATAAGACCCCACAACAAAAATCGAAGTGAATTATTTAGATATTTTTTTTTTAATTAATTAGTTAGACATGTTTAGCACACTAAATATGAAATATTCATTATTCAGACTATTTGAATATCCGAAGATACCATGTCAACTGTAAAGGAAAGAGATGAGGAAAATGGAAGGAATGGGGATATAGGGATAACTATACTAATTGTTTTAAATGACGATGGACATTTTCTTTGAATGCCTGAAGGGAAAATTCATCGGGAAATACAGAGGAGGGCATTGAGTTCCACAATTTGGTCAATCTATTATAATAGTCGTTCTGGAAGGACACAGTTCTACAACGAGGTATTTGTGCAACAAATGGATGGGATAACTCGACTGCTCTTGTTTGTCGATTATACTGCATACTGCGCACACGATGGAAGGATATTTTGAATTTCCTTAGGAGAATTCGCTAAAGTTATATTTATACTAAATTGACAATTCAGCCACATTTCTTCTGTGCTGGAGTGAATCAAGCTAGTCAGTTAGTTCGGTATTACCAATCAACCGTATTGCTTCTCTCTGTACAGAGTCTAGACATTTTATTGTTGACTGACAAGCACCTCCCCAAACATGACAGCAGTACTCCATACATGGACGAATAAAGGACTTGAAGATTAGCAAAATTTTATCGGGATTGAAATACTTTTTACATCGACTCAAGAATCTCAATTTTCGCATTGCAGATTTAGCGAGGTTGAACACATGTTTATTCCATTTCAGGTTATTTTGAATATCCACTCCAAGAAGTCTAACTAATTCAACTTCACGCAAATCCTCATGGTTTATTTTAATAGGGAAATTTTTATGTCGCTCTATTCTTGAAAGACGGCATAGTTTGGTTTTGGTTGGGTTAAATAAAACAAGATTACGATCACCCCATTCCATTATACGCTCCAGATCTTTGTTGATAGAATCAATTAGCAGCTCTCTATCAGTGATAACTGCAGTATGAGATCGAAATTTAGGAGATGCATGTGATGCATGCAATGTGCTGTCATCAGCAAAACTATGGATTGGGTGCACTGTGGAAATAAGTAAGTCCTTAATGTATAAAAGAAACAAGGTTGGTGAGAGTGCATAACCTTGGGGAACCCCAGCATTGGTTGTGAAAATATTAGATGTGATACCATCTAAATTAACATGAAGCAGGCGACCTGTAAGAAAACTATGAATCCATGAGACAGTAAATGGTCTATGCCATAAGATTTTAATTTAGCTATGAGATTTTTATGCCACATTTTATCAAATGCTTTAGAAATGTCAAGTGAAATACGGAATGTTTCACCATGGTTTTCCAGGGATTTGTTCCAGAGATGGGATACGTAGGTTAACAGATCACCTGTTGCATGACTTCTACGACAACCATTCTGTTTATCATCAATAATTCGCGACATTTCCAAATTATCTATTAAATTGTAGTTAACATATTTTTCAAATATTTTAGCTAAAACTGACAGAATTGAAATTGGTCTATAATTGTTAGGGTCTATCTTACTGCTTTAAGAATGAGGGGTGGAATACCGTCGGTGCCAGCAGATTTGTTAATATTGATAGAAAGAAGCATTTTCCGTACAATATTGCAACGGAAAATAATTGGTTTCATTTTCGTTACAACTGTGGAAATGAGTCTAGGAGAATGGGGATGTTCAACTATGTTTGAGTTTTCTGCGAAAATACGACCCAAAAGATCCGCCTTCTCTTTTGAGTCGCTCACGGGAATATCATTCAGAACTAAGGTTGGAATAGAAAAAAAAGAAAAAAAAAAAAAAAAAAAAATGAAAAAAAATGAAGATATACACTCAATACATACAAGAGGAAGTACACTTCAGCGTCCTCCACAATACCTGAAGACGTCATGTCAAAACTCTCTTTTGTATAAGGGAGTATTAATCTATAATGAATTTAAAAAAAAATGTGACACCTGTAACATAAAAGAATTTAAAAAAAAACTTGTCGATTTTGTGCGCACTAAATTTCCAATAGATTAAACATTTTTAATTTAATTTAAATGTCAATTTAGTTTGATTTCTGTATGATATCGTCGCTTTAATAATGAAATAACGTATGCCATATATACGTTGTTATTATATAATGGGTGCGCTGCATTCCCCATAAGGATGTCTATAAAGTGGCATTTTAATATTTTCCAATTTTTTTATAACTGGGGGTGAAAATTAATATATTGTTAATTAACGTACATGCAAATTTGAATTTGGTTAAATATTGAAACAGCGTAAATGCATGTACAATATTTCAATTCTTACAGAATAAGAACTTGGGTAAAATCAGCGTCGTATACTTTACATACATTACGATCGCAACACGAAATGGTAAATCTAAAATATTGTATAAGCATCATTCATTACTACATGATATGCCGGTTCATATAAATAAAAAATTGTAAGAATATTATGCGTTAGTTCAATAATGATTAGTTTTAGGTTAATCGTACTTCCATGCAAAATGAAATAACGTATATGAAATATGAAATAACGTATAAGGTACCTGATTGACTTTTCACCTCTTTTTAGGTAGAAAAGCCAGCAGGTACCAATGTGAAATTTTAATATGCTATGGGGAAATTAGTCAAGATTAATTGGCAGAAATTTTTTTTCCAATATCTTTATTCATTCAATAGTGCTGCCGAGTTTACGAAAATCAGAAAATCGAAAAATCTTTAAACCCAATTATCTCGAAACTACACTTTTGCGAATACGTTGTTTCATTATTAAAGCGACGATATAATGTAAATACCAATTGGTAAATAAATACAATATTATTATTATTATAGCGGATCGAGCAAAATTACTTTGGACTGATTTAACGGCCTGAAAGAAACTACGTGAGCCAGATGGGTGCTCGGCGAATCTTTGCTTTCTTCTGGTTAAACGCGTCGTCTTTGTCCAAGTCTATTTTGAAAAGTTTCTCAGTCCCTCCCAGTCAGCGCGTTTATAGTTCCAAACGCGACGAGGAGTTGCTTTAATTTGTGTCGGTGATGTAAATTGCGCTATTGCTGATATTAGTAAATGGTCCGATGTTCCGAGCGGTTGTTCAACTTTTGTCTTCGTAGTATCTGGTTCGTTTGTCAAAAACAGATCCAGCAAATTATTGTTATGATGTGAATTGTCTGAGATTCTAGTGAAACACTCTATCATTTGCATCAAACCGTGATAATCTGCGAGTATCAGTCCGGCTTGTCTTCCTATAGGTTGTCGGTGCGCGATGAATACTTAAGCCATTCTTTATTATGAATATTAAAGTCTCCAAGAATGGCCAGTCTTGCTTTGGGGTAGTCCGTGGTAATCTTGTCTAGGTTAGCTGATATTTGATCGAAAAAGGGACATCCTGGGGGAGAATTTGGGGATCTGTATAATCCTATTATAAACATAGTTTCATCAACACCTGAGATCTTCAGTGCTAGAGAATTATGGTGCTAAGAGTTCAACTCGTAAGCTTTAATTCTCATACATGAAAGTGAATTTCGAACAAATACAGACACCATGCTTGTTATAAAAGGAATGTTCCAATTCGTAAGTAGGCATCCGGCATTTATCGAGATCCAATTTCGATGCTTTGCCACTAACAATTATTTCGGTAAGAAATAACATGTCAGGTTTATTTTTTTTAATGTAGTGATGAACCTCGTTTAGATTCGAATTGAGACCTCTTATGTTGGTGAAGTCAATGCTAGGCTGTTGGTTCACTCTGCTGCCATTTTGTTGAGACAAAGACTTACCCTTTGACATTGCAGATATAGATACTGAAATTCGTCCAGGCCTAAATTTCAATACTACACAGTACAAAAGAAACTGGGTATCTTACCCGCATGGAGGGATCAGTTTTCATTGTTTTGAAATTTCTTTTAATTTTGATCTACGGGTGTGACTGCGTACTCCAGTCCCTGCTATTGTCATACGAGCTAACGTGAGATATCACATACCACTGGCAATAGCAGTAAGATATCACTAGCCAAGGTGACATCTTAGGGGTGGTGGCGCAGGAACTGTATTCAGTCAACGGTAACACCCTCAATCTTAGCTATGAAATAATCCTTGATGATGAAACGCTATTGATTCCTTGAGGAAAAGATCCTTCATATAACTATGTGTGGGCTTTAATCTTCAAAAAAGACAGAGCGTCACAGGATCAAGGAATATGCAACCGGCTGGATTATTGGCAACTACAGCTTTGTTTTGTTTCAGCAAATTTTTGTAAAAATTGCATTTTAATTTACATTTTAACTTACTTTTATATTCTCTATTCTATCATAAAATATTGGCCTATGTCATATTTTGTCCAGTGATAGGATTTTTTGTTTAGTTATCCATTCTTTAACCAAAAATATAAAAAAGCAGAAAAAGAAAGATTTACGTCCATCAACATCTTTGAAAGTATGTTGTTGTGGGATCTTGGTCTTAAAAGGTTTTTATGTGTTATTGTGACACATATTGTAGCTCCTACTACACAACAAATTTTATTAAAAAAAAAAAATATCTGTCACAAAAACACGATAGCAGGTTTCATGCAACAGTTGCACGATAAGGGAAAAGCAAAAAAATGGGGACACAAAAGACACTAGCAAAACTGAATAGTACAAATAAAGGGTTAAATTCTAAATTCCTAGTAACAACTAAAACGAAATTTAAGTAAAAAATAAATAAAGATAAAAATAAAGGTAAAAAAAAGGCCTGGTAACAGTAAACATAAAATAATTTTTTAATAAAGAACAATCTCACCAATTATATAATTGTGCGCCTCAGTTCTTAACCACTTTTATTTTCATAAACACTAACACACACTTCAGTTTATTTTTATCTTATTTTATCTTACATGCAAAAATAAAATAAAACAAAATACAATTTTTTTTTTCTATTTTCGATTAGTTTTTTTTTCTTTAAAATTTAGCTGACAACCTTCTTCGTCTGACTCCGGTTGATGAATGATGAATAATAATAATTATCTAAATTTTTTGGATTTTTTAACAAATGATCCTTATCTGGTTCAATTTTAAGTATTAGAGTCTCTCATCTCTGGAATGCCTTACCTTCATGGGTTTTCTCCGATATCTTTAATCTCCAAAAATTTAAACTTAGCGTTCAATGTTCATAAGTTTCTTAAAGAAACTTAATTTATTTAAACAAAATCTTAATCCTTAGTTGGCATGTATCTTCGGATATTCAGAGAATTTATTATAATTAACACTAAACATGACTAAATTTATTTAAAAAAAGAAAGACCCTTGTCCTAAAACATGTTTCAATTCCCATGCAATCACTATATCTAATATTTTAAGTTTTAGAAATCGGTAAATTTTTTTTATAGAAAATATTATGGTGTGTTCGAGATGTCTTAAGGTCGATCCACACTATAATGTCGATCACGGTTCCACCTCAGTCCGACCTCGGTCTTGTTAAATTTTATCAAGTAAGAAACAGTGATTCATATTATCCGTAACAGTTACGTTCACGTCAGATCACATTCTAGTTAGATCAGTTCCGAAGAAATTTTGTGTGAACGAGATCAAACTTTTTATGTTCTGGTTCAGTCAGCTTCACGAAATTTTAAGTTTTGTTGTTATATTTTTTATGTGATTTTCTTTTCTTTGTGCGTTGTAATGAAATTCTTCAGCTGCAGCAATTGAATAATTTTATAGCGTTAATTTTATTATTAATTACGAGCCATATACATCTGACTTCAATTATTGACGATTCAAGATTGTATAATGTGAACATGATTAGACTTTACCAGACCGAGAAGGAACCGTGAACGACATTATAGTGTGGATTAAACCATGATAAATGAATTATAGTGATGTTGAGCCGTTTAAATTTTTAAATTTGTTGGTGTTTTTACCGTTGTAGATCATTTTAAGAAAGATCATTGTTGTAGAAAGACAGAAGTTTCAATTGTCATAATAGCTTTTTTGACGAAATTTTGAAGAGAAAATGCTAGATCGACAATAGTGCCTTTATTACATTTTTTCTACAAGCTTAATCATAACATATTATAATTTGTAAACAAGTTTTTGTTGTTCGCAATAAATAATTATTTAATAAATAAATAAATAAAATAATAAAACAATAAATCAAAATGAAATCAATATATATTTTTAACTTTATAGTATATTTAAATATAATCCAAGTTCATAAAATTTATTAATTACTACAAAAAACCGTGATATCAGTGAAAAAAACTTAAAAAAATGTAAATTTTAATTCGTGAAAATGGTGCAGCTTAAGTAAAGTAAATAATTATTTTTAAAAAAAGTATTAACGCTTAATTGAGAGGTTTTCTATAAAGTTTTCTGGACTAGTTGGAACAGTTGGGTTGGAAAAGTTGTAATTCTCGAAAAGAGGTATTTACGCTAAAAAAAGAGGTTTGCTATTAAGTTTTCTGCATTAATAGGTGAAGTTGGGTTGGAAAATATGTCGGCTTATATTTTATTATTTTAAATTATAACCTTATGCGGAAAAAGTGACTTTTTCCGGTAATTACTTATTTTTGTTCTCTACATTTCTATTAAAATGTCAAAAATACTTCACATATCGATATATACACATATCTGTTCAACTATTTGAAATATTCATAATTTGTTTAAAATTGCATCTTAAATATAAATAGAACCTAAAAAATAACTCATATATAAACATTAAGATGTTTGATATATAATTGAACTGTGTTAAAACTCAAATAATAAGTTCTCTAGCCAATATATAAATTTGTGGAAATTCTCCAAAAAAAAAAAATTGAAATCAAAACAAACAGAATAACGAAAGTTTTATAAACAATAACGTCCTTCACTTGCCATCACAACGTAGTAATTAAATAATCGTACCACTAAATTGTTTTATTTGGTTTATCGTTTTATTACTACAAATTCAGGAAAGTAGGTTTATAGTTTAATTTCGAAAAAATTTATTTTAATAATAGAGTTTGGATCAATATAATTCTAACACAATATAATGTTAGAAATATCAGCGAATTAAATTAGTTGAACGATTCTAAAGCACTATCACAATTAAACGAAGTTAGATTGAATAAGTAATTAAATTTTTTGTAAACGTTTTTGTCTGGCTGTTTCCCTATCACCACCAACAAAACTGTAATGGGAAATAATTTAAATTAATTAGTTTTGTACTTAAATAAGGTCAAAAGTTTATAAAATTTTATAAATTTTTGCTTGTAATAATTTAATCATGGTAATAGGATTCGCATAAAATTGTTCAAATCATTTTCAAAATACTTGTCACATTTTATTATAAACAAATTGTGTGCGAACAACACTTTAGGGTTGATAAACTTTTAATGTGAATGTTGTTTGTTGGTCTATTTTATTTACCAGTTTTTTGTATAATATTTTGTTGTTGTAATAATATAAATTACATGGGTGATAACATACATGACGTTGGAGCATACACAAGAATTGAAGATAAGAAAGATGTACAAAAACAAGTTACATTTTTGCAACGACGTCTTTTGGTTTGGTTGCATTTTTTAGAGAAATCTTTAATGTAATCTATATGCAATTAGTATTTAAAATATTCGAGCACAATGTGTGAGAGATGTATTTTAGTAAACAAATTGATTTAATATCTTTAGCCCGACTGTGCCACAACCTACGATTATCGCTGGTGGTATGGCATTTTTTAAATATTTTTCGTCCGTTTCGCGCTTGCTTGACACTAGCTTCTTTCTTTAAAGGATTAGTTAAATTCATTTCGATAGAGTTTTTCAATTTATTATCATCTAAAATTATGTGCGAAAGAATTTTTTTGTGAAGGTAATGAAAACAAAAAACAAAAGGTCACTTTGTATTCATGCCAGTTTACCGATTTTTAAATTTATTTTTTCATAATATTAAGAAAATTATGGAAAATTAATATTATTTTTTAGACATGAGTCAAATATTTAAATTTTTTGAAATGTCATATTTTTAGATACTATATAAAAATGTATCTAAAAATATGGTGAAAAAATGACGTTTCAAATTACAACTTACATATACGACCGCTATCTTCATCAATGAACATTTTTGTCGGGTTTGATGAATTAAATGATTGAAAAGAATAACTATCATAAATTGTATTAAATGAATTAAAGAATGTAATATATGAAATAAATATTTCTTTAACTGAATTAACCGAATTCATCGAGTTTTAATTATAAGTTTTAACGAAACTAAATATTTTAAACAATAAATATTTTAGTATAATTGTTGAAAATCATAAATTTTCTAACTCGTATAATATAAATTAGATGAAAATGCGACTTCATTTTTTCTGTGTATAGTAATTGACGTATTCGTTATGTACAGTTTGTGACATTTTTTTGAATCAGTCCATGGGTTTTCAAAAATATGATGGACTAGTGCTAATTTTACATATACATATAGAGTACTAGCTAAAAATAAGCTAAACTGTTTTAGAAGTTCCCGAAACGTATGATATTTTCACAATATTTCAAAAACAGAGTCACATATATACAAAAACTTTCAATATGTCAAAGTAATAGTTTAATGATAGTATTTTGCCTTTTTTAATATAGCGTTTGAGTGCGAACGCTACTTTCGAACAGAAACTGTAGTGGATTTTGCCTTGCTCAACTGAGTCATACTAGTTTAAAATTTCTACCACTTGACTTTTGGCACAAAACTATTAGTAGAACATTACCAAACATGAAAAGATATATCAGAATCTTAACTTCGTCTACGATCGATAATATGTGATATCTCAATCAAGGAACATAAAAATCCGTATGTTCTGTTACTACGATAATATAATCGAAACTGCAGGTTGAAAACGGAAAACTCTGTGTGCTTTTGCCAGTAAAATTACCATTACCATTAAAACATGTCGGTCAGCCATAATCTGGTTAGTAAAATTACTACAACTTGCCACTTAGATCACCCATTATAAATACTTCAAAATTGTACATTTCCTTCTGGGTGTGAATATTAAAAATAAGTTTCGTTTTATGAAACTGGTTAGCTATATGATACAAATATTAACTTCCCCTTTAGAAAATATTACGATGCATTGAAACACATTGACACTTTTTGTATTTTTACATAAATTTGAATAACATCTAGACATTTTTGCATTGGTAATACAACTAGTTCTGATATCTTAATAGTATAGTTATATGATTCCGTTTTGATTTTAAACCACAATTATAACCAAGTTGTTATCGTAATATCAGTTATTTGTCCTTGATTTTTAATATCAAATAGTTATAGAGGTTTTTAAACTGGATTTGATTATTAGGGAAAATACAAATTTATACATGCATTAAGGAGAAACAAGTTTGAATATACTACGTTAAGCTACTAGCTATACTTTTAACATTTGGTGCCTTTTAATTAATTACTAGCTGACCCGGCAAACGTTGTTTTGCCATATAAATTATTTCTAGTGAATATTTTGGTAGTTAAATGAAAATTAACTAACTTATTATCAGTGTGTGGTGTATATGACTGCAAGACAAATGGATCGCTGTGATCGATGACGGCCCATAAAAATAGCAAAACACCAACCATTTATTTTTTTAATTTATTGTATTAAGTATATTTAAGATTATATCTCTTGAAGGATATGACAATTAAAAATATTGCGAAGCTGATGCATAGGCTGACTTCACCACAGCTCTGGAAACATAGTATTCTGGATATATAATGAGCTAATATCCATCAAATACTTTAATTAAAAGCTAACTAATGTTATAGATTTCGCGTAGTTCTAATTATAAAAATATTAAAGAAAGCAGTAGCATCCGTTTGTTGGGATACTACTGCTTTCTTTAATATTTTTATGATTAGAACTACGAAGTCTATAAAATTGGTTAGCTTTAAAGTATTTGATGGATATTAGCTCATTATATTTTATTCTATTCCTATTGTATTTGTTCGTTATAATTCTGTTGTAGGAGAAAAAGTAAAAAAAAATTTAACCGCAAGTGACAAACCGGATGTTAGAAGGCAGAACTGTTGTGAACCGTACTAAATGTTTATGTACCAAGATTCATCCAATTCGATTATCAGGTACAGAAGTTATTGAGCTTCCAAAATAACAGGTGCTCGGAGGACCCCCCACAACTTTGTTCACTATCGCTAAAAAACTAATCAGTTCCTTGCCATACATATTTGCGAATGTTGTATGTTGTATGCTTCCAATAAACATTGAAACATTAAATAGGTGTTCGGGAGGACCCCCACCACTTATCCCAATATTGTCCAAAAACTAATCAATTCTTTGTCATTTAAGTCTATTTAAGACCGGAAGTAAAAAACCGGAAGTTGGGATGCAGAACTGTTGTAAACCATACTAAATGCTTTTGTACCAAGTTTCATCCAATTCGATTATCAGGTACAGATGGTATTGGTATTTAACTAATCAGTTCCTCGCCATACATGTTTGCATTTTTTTCCAAAGTGTCATCAAAATTCGTTCACAAACGAATGCTGTGTGCAATGTGCTCCCAACAAACATTGAAAAAATTGTGACACAGTAAACAGGTGTTCGGGAGGCGCCGTACTACTTATCCCAATATTGTCCAAAAAGTAATCAGTTCTTTGTCATTTAAGTCCCCATTTGTTTCAAAAGTGTCATTAGAATTGATTAATGAATGAAGTCTGTATGCTCCCAGCAAACTTTAAAAACAAAGTGTGAAAAATCAACAGTTGTATGGTAGATCCCCCGCCACTTTGTTCAATGTGTCCCAAAAGATGATAACTATCTTCTCTCACTAATTTGAACCTTTTCCATAAGTTTCATTATAATCACTTCGTTATTGTAGGCTGTAGTACGCATAAACACACTGAAAAGAATTGAAAATTTACAAAAAAAAATTTTTTACCGGAAGTGAAAAACCGGAAGTTGGGATGCAAAACTATTGTGAACCGTACTAAATGCTTATGTACCAAGTTTCATCCAATTCGATTATCAGGTACAGATGCTATTGAGCTTTCAAAAAAACAGGTGTATGGGACACCCCCCACCACTTTGTTCACTATCGCTCAAAAACTAATCAGTTCCCTCTCATACATGTTTGCATTTTTTTCCAGAGTGTGATTAAAATTTGTTCACGAACGAATGCTGTGTGCTCCCAACAAACATTGCAAAAAGTGTAATACATTAAACAGGTGTTCGGGAAGACCCCCACCACTTATTCCAATATTGTTCAAAAACTAATCAGTTCTTTGTTACTTAAGTCTCCCATCTTTTTTGAAAGTGTCATTAAAATTGATTAATGAATGAAGTCTGTATGCTCCCAAAAAACTTTAAAAACAAAGTGTGAAAAGTCAGCATTTGTATGGTAGACCCCCCCGCCACTTTGATCAATGTGTCCCAATGCTCCCAGCAAACTTTAAAAACAAAGTGTGAAAAATCAACAGTTGTATGGTAGATCCCCCGCCACTTTGTTCAATGTGTCCCAAAAGATGATAACTATCTTCTCTCACTAATTTGAACCTTTTTCATAAGTTTCATCATAATCACTTCGTTATTGTAGGCTGTTGTGTGCATAAACACACTGAAACGAATTGAAAATTTACAAAAAAGTTTTTTTACCGGAAAAGAAAAACCGGAAGTTGGGATGCAAAACTATTGTGAACCGTACTAAATACTCATGTATCAAGTTTCATCCAATTCGATTATCAGGTACAGATGCTATAGAGCTTTCAAATAAACAGGTGCTCCAGGGACCCCACACCATTTTGTTCACTATCGCTCAAAAACTAATCAGTTCCTTGCCATACATGTTTGCATCTTTTTCCAAAGTGTCATCAAAATTCGTTCACGAACGAATGCTGTGTGCTCCCAACAAACATTGAAAAAAGTGTGTCACATTAAACAGGTGTTGGGAAGGACCCCTAACACTTATTCCAATATTGTCCAAAAACCAATCAGTTCTTTGTTATTTAAGTCTCCATCTTTTTTCAAAGTGTCATTAAAATTCATTCTCGAAAGAATGTTTTATGCTCCAAACAAACATAAAACCATTGTGGAAAAAGCCACCTGTTATATGGTGGACCCTCAAACCCTTTATCCAATGTACTCCAAAAGCTGATAAAATCTTTCTCATATTACTTTAAAGCTTTTACCAATGTTTCATGAAAATCGATTGGTAATTGTAGACTACAGTAGGGATAAACACCTGGAAAAAAAAACTTTTTAACCGGAAGCGACAAACCGGAAGTTGGTATACAGAAATATTGAAAACTGTACTAAAACCTTATATACTAAGGCTTCGGACAATTTATGGTATTTAAATTTATCGATAAAGTAGTCTTTTAAGCTTATTGCTATTGTCTTTGAATACCACCGTTCTAATTAATATCATTTTGACATTTCATTTTCCTTCATAAGATTCATGGTGTTCCTTCATAAGATAATAAAATTAAATGATTGTTAGAAAATTATACAAATTTGGTTTAACTTTAATTAATTGTTCAAATTGTTTAATTCTAATGGGCAAATAAAAAGAAAAATGACTAGAATATTAAACCAAATTATTAAAAAAAAATATGGAGGGGCTGAAATCTCACAGCTCTGAGATATCAAGACTTCGGTCTGGGTAAAGGATTTTGATATAGTTTTCGGCAAAAAACTTTCACGAGGACATGGTTTTTAGTTTTGGGCAGCGATATATATCAAACATAACTCTTTGTTAAAGTACAAGTATTTTTTATATCTGTTTAAAAATTTATTACAAAACTAACACGAAACATCAATTTGTTGCCGGAAAATTATAATCAAAATTCCAAAAATATTGTTAAATTAAATAAAATCAAACTTTTTCAAAATTCCAAAATTATTCTAAAAATTAGAATGAAATCAAATATTTAAACTTTTTCTAAATTCCGATAATATGCCAAAAATTCTTAAAAATTCGAACTTTTCCAAAATTCTAAAAATATTGCAAAAATTATTACAAAATCAAAAATTAAAACTTTTTTCAAAATTCCAAAAATTATAAAAAATCAAAAATTAAAAATTTTTCAAAATTCTAAAAATATTCCAAAAATTCTTACAAAATCAAAACTTAAAACTTTTTCCGAAATCCTAAAAATATTGCAAAAATTATTACAAAATCAAAAATGCAAACTTTTTCAAAATTCCAAAAATATTTCAAAAACTATAACAAATTCAAAAATTTCCATGTTCAATTTCATTTTCAATTACATTTACGTAATAAAAACAGCTACATTTTTTTTTCCAAAAAATTGGCTAAAAAATCAATGATTTGACATTTTTTGACACACTTGACAACATTTTTTTGAAAAACTTATAATGCCATAATTCTCAATAATAATAATAAAATTTCATTTCGAGCAAACAATTTTATTTTTTCCAAAAAATTGGGTAAAAAATAAATAAAAATCTCTCTTTTGACACACTTGACAACATTTTTTTGACAAACTTATAATACCATAATTCTCAATAATAATAATAAAACCGAAGTAGTTTCATTTCAAACAAACAATTTTTTTTTCCAAAAAATTGGGTGAAAAAATAAATAAAAATCTTTCTTTTGACACACTTGACAACATTTTTTTGACAAACTTATAATGCCATAATTCTCAATAATAATAATAAAATTTCATTTCCAACAAACAATTAATTTTATTTTTTTTCCAAAAAATTAGGTAAAAAAAAAAATAAAAATTTTTCTTTTGACACACTTGACAACATTTTTTTGACAAACTTATAATGCAATAATATAGTTTTTGATCTCACATACCAATCCCGACCATCAAGATTCCCCCAAATTTAATGTTCCTACTGGTAATCACTTAAAATGAACGTTTTTTAAGCCAAAAATATGAAAATTTGCTATTTTTGACACACATAATGATTTTTTTGACACACTTCCGGTACAGTTATCGAACAAAGCGTCCTTTCGGACCTGCATCTTGTGAATACCTATTTTTAGAAAAAAAAATTTTTGAAATCCCTCCATCCGTTTTCCCTGCAGTGTAGGTAATGACGGCCGGCCGACAGACAGACATACATTTTTTTTTTTTTTGCTTTTTTAGAATCAGGAGGTCCTAAAACGTCGAGAAATGTCAAAAAAAGTGGGGGTAAAAATTTCACTTTGAGCTCATGAATGTAATACTTAGGTCTTTGAGACCGAAGTAATACAAAATATTTTCTCCCAGCCAACTGCAATTTTTCTAATGAAATGAATTTTTTGATGAAGAACGTCTAACAATATAATAAAACTCCAAAAATAAATTTAAACTATAAAAAATATGAATTTGGTATAGAAGTAAAAACATTCAAATGACAGTTAAGGTCTTATTGTCTGTTTTTAATGTCATTAGAAATTTAATGTCTTTCGCTCTACTTTGCCGACACATGGATGCATTCAATGTAAGTTAAGGGCTTAAGGTCTTAAAATAACCTTAATTTGAACAAGGCATAAGTTTCAATAAGATCAAAGTCCAGGATTAGAAGTTATTCAAGATTTAAACTTAGAGGTGTTCGGGAAGACCCCCGCCATTTTGTCCAAATTTGAAATGAATCCAGATCTTCCATTTTCAAGTGAACCTGTATCATTTGCCACAGTTTCATCCTATGCAGAAAGTACACCCACCCACCCACACACGCACACACAGACGTACACCAAAATTTTTATTGGCAATTTAGATAGAGGATGGTCCAAAACAAAAGGAAAAACAAAATTTGGGGTATGTAAGATTTTGTTTTTCACGATAGAATGCATTACTTCACATAATTTAAAATTGTGGTGAAGGAAAAAACAATATCAATCTCTAAGTGCAATGGAGTGTACGATATTTTTTGTTAGTTCGTCTTTAGCCAACACAAACAAACTGGATGGTTTACCCGCGTGAGAATATGCCACGTATAATTGTCCGTGTGAAAAACACGGTATGCACAAATCTAAGCCACAAACAGACATCGTTTGGCCTTGCGACTTATTGATTGTCATTGCGAATGCCAATCTAATTGAAATTTTTAACGCGTTTGAATTCAATTGGTACATCTGTGGGAATCATAGGGATTCGTGGTAGCGATACATTTCCGTCTTTGAACTTACAATTCAAAAGACTGGCTTCGACAATATTTTTCATTAATTTTTAAATGACTAATCGCGTGCCATTGCACAACCGTGGTGGGTTCAAATTACGAAGCAAAATAACCGGAGATCCAACCTTCAGTTGTAAATCGTGCAGTGGCATGCCTGGCAAATCCAATGAGTTGAAAAACTCTGTTGGATAATTTACAGCTTCGTTGGCATCGCAAACTGTATCGATAGATTTGTATGACACCAAGTCTCCTGGCAACAACTGTTGTATCTTGAAATTTAAATGGTTGACGTCCACATTTTTTGCTGCCAAAATTGCTCTTTCTGCCAGCCACTCATGATTCATGTATTGTGTGTGTATATCGGGAAATATGTGGTCAATGAAAGCATTTTGCAAATTAATGACTGTGTAGAATCGGTCGACAATTTTATGCATCCTGTGTTTCATGTACAGAAACTTTTCTATCGCCGATATCTAATAGATGTTTTAGGAATGGTTCAGCGGATGGATCTTGAAGCATGTGAACGCGCATGTTTGCTTTCAGTTGTACTTTTTCAACATTATGCCACAGTGGTGATGATTTTAAGCAAGCGTTGATCTCAACAGCGTACGTTGAACGTGGAATGGTGGGAAGTGTTTGTTTGAAATCACCTGAAAGGAGTAACAGAGTGCCGTCAAATAGTTTGCCGTTGGTTTTTATGACTTTCAATGTCCTGTTTAACACCTCAAACGAATGCTTGTGTGCCATAATGCATTCATCCCAGAAGATAATTTTACACTGTTTCAGCACTGTGGTCATGGATGATTGTTTTTTTTTCTTGCACACAGCGTTTGGATTATTTTGAATATTCAGTGGCAGCTTAAATGGTGAATGAGCTTTTTTGCCTCTATCCAATAAAGTTGCTGCAATGCCAGATGATGCAACAGCCATGATGCGATGCCATTATTTGATCGTATTTCGGCGAGAGTTAGTGAACTGAGAAAGATTTTGTCAGTTCCGAAACTGCCAGCATAATGCTGTCTCGGTCGTAAATGGTTCTTTGTTCATCAGTCAGTAGTGGGACAGTTCGAGTATCAATCGCTGCCATTTCTCCATTTCTGCAGTTCATGATTGATTTCAGTGTTCATCAAATGAAATATATTTCGATTTGGCGAACGCATACCAAAATGACTGATTGGTAAATTGGCAATGACAATGCAAAGATCCTCGATAGAAATCAATGCTTCATTGTACATAGCGTCGCTGAATGTTATCGTGAGATCGTTGCACCATGTACGATGTCGATACAATATATTATCAGTCATTGAATCTTTTTGAGGGAGTTGAATCCTTTAAATATTTGAGATCAATGCTTGACTCAAACTACAGCATACTTACAGATATAAAAGCTCGAATCGCTGCAGGTAATCGAACTTTCTACTCAATAAGATCTCTCTTTGGATCACCGTATGTATCAACTAACAAACAAACTCAAGTTAAACAAGACGTTGATTAGACCGGTGGTGATGTATGGGTCACAAACATGAACCCTTACACAAAATGACGAATCAAAATTTATCTGTATTTGAGCGTAAGATCCTACGTTACATTATTGGTCCTCTTAAGACAGACGATAGAGAGTACAGAACGCGATATACTTTTGACATCAGAGACCTTCTTGAGTGTCCTGATATAATAAGTTGTATCCGTTCCAATAGGATTGCTTGGTTTGGGCATGTTTTACGAGCCAATTCACAGTCTGGAATGATTCAAAAAAATTACGCTAGTAATCCAGGGAGTGGACAAGCGCGAGGTAGACCACGACTGCAATGGGAGACGGACGTAATAAACGACCTTAATCAAATCGACTGCCATGGTAATTATGTCGCTGTTGCGAATGACCGTGGTGAATATTTAAAGCCACAATAAAAATTGTATTTGAACAGTACACGAGAATTGTGGATTAAATCGGTTTCACGAGCATGCCTTTGAATGAACTCCATTTTTTCGTTACAAACTGCCATGTTATATTATGGTGAAGAAATAGAAGCAAATATAGGTACAGTAATCCCTCCGACTGCGCGGGTTTTAACTGCGCGATTCCCACTGCGCGAGATGAGTTTTCAATACTAATTTTCGCACTGCGCGATTAAAATTTCACACTGCGCGACGTTTAAAATTTTTTTTTAGAATATGTAGGTGAATTTCGTAAAATTAAAATGAAAAAAAAAAATTAAATTTCCCACATGGGTCATTCTTTTACAAATCGAACAGATTTGAACAAAATCTGACCGACGGATTTGTGATTTGGCTTAAAAATTTTTTACTGGTATGATATCGAAAAAAGTATACGTGTTCGAGGATTTTTTTTTTGGAAAATAGAGGCGATCTAAATTTTGCGATTTTTGGTTTGACGACATATTTTCAAAAATTCATTACTTCGGTTCTATTAATGATAGTAAGCTTTTGTTTTATTTTATTTTAAAGTTAAGAGATGGAATTTTAATAAAAAATATAGTCAATAAAAATTATTAGCAAATTCCTATTGTTATAAACAAATAAAATGTTAAAATCGATTTTTAGTGATTGCCCTACGTATTCTATGTTCAATTTTCAAGAAAAACGAGTTTTTAACTAAGGGAGAAATTAGTTTTACTGTTAGAAATATATTAATTTATCCAGCGCGGGACAACAAAAATTTATGGAATTTTTATCTTTCCGCGCTCGATAAATTGATTTATTTCTAATGCTACTCGTACACGAGAGAGCAAAATTGCAGATGTCAGAGAGAAAGTGTCTGACTTATTGCTAAACTGTTTACACATAGGAATTTGTTAATAATTTTTGTAGATAACAATTTTTTTTTAAGTTCATCTTTTAGCTTTAAAATAAAACAGACAAAAATGTCTATCATTACCAAAACCGAAGTTATGAATCTTTGAAAATAAGTCTTCAAGCCAAAAATCACGAAATCCTCGAAATTTGGAACCGCTCCATTTTCCAACCCAAAAAAATTCTCGAGCACGTATATCTTTCTTTTCTTGGGAAATGAGAATTTGGAAATTTTTCTATATAAAAGCCTTAAAATTTCAGCCAAATCAAATATGTGTCGGTCAGAAAGATGTTCGGTTTGTAAAAGAATGACCCATATATGTAGCAATTTGCATTACATATTCAGTTTATTTTTAACTGTGTGGCTGGAACGTTCAATATAGATCAAATTCAATTTCAAGCCAGTAGAGGTAGAATATTCTAAACAAATTCAGATTATTGATATAGTTTTTGTAAATTTAAGTTGTTTTTTGAAATGTTATTTATGTTAATTTATCTGTTAACTTATGAAGTGTTTTCTTTTTTAAGAGTTGTTGAAGTAATACATGTTTTTCAGGCTGTATATATTCATATTGGTTTAATTATAACTTTAAATTAATTTTTTTTTTCAATTTTTTTCAAAATTTGGAACCGAACCCCCCATTTTCATACAAAATAGGGTTCACATTGCGCGGTTTTGTACTGCGCGCTGTTTTTCTGGAACGGAACTACCGCGCAGTCGGAGGGATTACTGTATATGACTACCATCAATTGAACCGACAACCCCTGTAATAACTCAACATTAAATTAATAAATTAATACTGTAGTAAATGTTCATTAATTTTGTATTTGTTTATAAAATAACTATTCAAATGATTTAATGAAATCAACATACCTTTTAATTTGTGTTTCCTGAAGTAATAGTTGGATGATATTTTCCGCTCTTCAAAGGAAAGTCAGCAAATTATTTTTTATTTTAAATTTAATTTAAACAATTTTCTGGCAAAGTTCTTAATTTCAATCCAGACAGTAGATTTCACATATTCAATTCATTCTGCTATTGATCTGAAATTTATAGATAAATAAAAAGTGAATATTTGAATTGAATAATAAATATCAAACTTTAAGTGTCGCGATTCACAAAAATCAATAGTTCATCAAAACTTGGTTTTCTATCTGCCGCCTTATATACGTCGTAATTGACACACGCGTAGATATATATCATGCAGATATTTACGTCATCCGTTGAACGTTGATAAACTCGTGGGTGGGTGATTTGATATAACGACAGCTACAAAGTGTTTACGTGTAACTGAGAAGAAAGCGAAAAGCGTATCATCGCAATTCTAAAAAACCTTGAAATAAAATTTATTATAAAGAAATCAAAAAAGAATATAATTTTTTTTTGATTTATTGATAATAAATTTTATTTTCAAGGTAATTTAGAATTGCAATAAAACTTTTTTTTCACTTCCAGCCAAGTTTTCAAAATTGTAGTTACACGTAAAAGCTGTGTAGTCGTCGATATCATCCTCCACATCTTCATCACATGATTGAAGTTCCCATAAAAAAGGTGGGTTTTGTCTTAAAGTCAATATTTCACGATTAATTTTTATTTTAAATTATTTATTGTGATAAATTAAAATTCAAAACTTTAGATACCATTATTGTTATTTATTTATTTTTCTATTAACTTTTATAATTTAATAATTATTGGGCCCTATTCAATAAAAATCTTCTATCTTCTATTATTCAACCCAAAAATAAATAGCAGAATTGAAAAATAGAAGATTGTTCGAAATTGATATTCAATTTGCGGAGGGAAAATTTTCTGCTATTTTATTATCAATTTATGTTTTCGAACACAGAATCTTCTATTTTAATCTCAGTTTTGACAGTAAGTTTTGTTGGAAATTAAATTAGTTTTACATATTTAATTTTTAGTTATTTTTTTATTAAAAATTAAGTTGATAAATTACAAAACATGTTAGTAAATATATTATATTTCGTGTGCAAATTAAAGTATTTATATGTTTTTTATATTAAATTTTGTTTTAAAAAAAAAAACAATAATTTACAGGTTATGACATCAGTAGTTTTTTAACGTTTTCAATATCAAAACAATAGAAAATTGAGCAGAAACTACCAAATGTAAGAAACGGCAAGTTTTATGTTTTTAAATTTCTTGGCAAAATTGTTGTTTAAAATTTATGTAACTTGTAACCAATGTTTTTAATTTTTGAACGAAAAATCTAAAATTTTTAATTTAATTTTATTAGTCCCTGGACCCACGTCGAAATAATGTGATGATTACCACATATTTTATACTTCGTGAGGCGCCTGTCCTTGACGAGCCCGAAAATTTTTTTCTGCGATTTTTTTCAAATCGGCCGCTTTTTCGTTCGGCAAGCTCCGAAAAATGCCGATTGCCCGCGATCTTGTAAATTTGCTACCACATTTTTTTTTAACTGTGGGGGATTGTAAATTTGTTTTAGAACACGAGAGTAAGCTTGTCCGACCAAAATGTGTCTGCTATTGTCGAGTCCGACAACTGACCTTTTGGTATCTTTGGGTTGCCGGAATAGATAATAGCAGATAAATGTTTGTCGGACAAGGTTACACTCGTGTTCTAAATCAACCTCCATAGTTAAAAAAACAAAAAATTTACAAGATTGCTGACAATCGGCCTTTTTGGAACTTGCCGACCGAAAAAGCTTCCGATTTGAGGAAAATCGCAGAACAAAAGTTTTCGGGCTCGTCAAGGACAGGCGCTTCACGAAGTATAAAATATGTGCTAATCATCACATAAAATCGACGTTGGCCCAGGGACTATATATGTATGTATACATATTTCTTAAAATAAAATTTTGTATTTTTCATTGTATTATGGTTTTGAAAATAATGAAAGGTCATGTTTTGATTTGAATCCAGAAAGCAAAGTTTGGATATACGGAGTAGTACTGACAAAGTGACAAGTAATTATTAAACAGGAAATACCAAATACTCAGTAGTATATATTAAATAGCAGAAATTAAACAAAATTCAGGAATTAGAGGATATAAATTGTATTTTCAGAGTGTGTACATCGTACAAGATGTACATCGATTTTTCCGACTATTTTTTAAAAATCTGAAATGTGGGAATGATATTAGTTTTAACAAAAGGAAAAACTGAATTCAGGATTTCTTATTTAAATTGCTCTGAAATGTAGTTGTGAATTTTGGTCAGTTTTTATGCGTTTTTGGTATGACCTCGGTGTTTTGATAATAACTCTCACAAATTTCATTGAATTGGTTTCATTTAATTGAAACATTGGAAAGTTCTGAAATTTCCTAGTTATGTCATGGTTTAAGGATTTTCGGTTTTTTATTTAGCGTATGGTTTTTTTTGTGACACACCAAAAAATTAAACTTAAAAATAGGTAGACTCTTCTATGAAATCTACCTAAAACAATACATGGATACACATTAAATGAACTTACAATCGATTTGATTGCGCGTCTTTTAAGTAAAAATTAAAAAGTAAAATATTTGAACATTGAGCAGTACATTTGAACATTAGATGTTTACATCGAGCGAGTCTATCCATGCTACTACATCGGGAGTTGCCAAATGGATGTCTGAGATGTTGCCATTGTAACGTCGAATTGGACACACAGTTGCAATGTGTTTTATAGTTTGTTGTGGAGCGCCGCATCACACTCAGGGGACTCTGAAATGCCCCACTTGTAGAAAGAATCAGCACAACGTCCATGATTCGGTTTAATGTAGTCCAGGTATGACGTGGCAAATCGAAACCAAGGCTTTTTGGTGTGGTGTTTTACTAATAACTCTTAAAAATTTGATTGCATTGAAACACATTTTTGCAAGTGAGTAACTAATTTTTTATCAAAAAATGCCAGTTGAACATTTGATAATTTATTCGATTTTCGCCACACAGCGAAACGCACTTGAACTCTTTTACCCAAAAGCTCATATCTCAATATATTTTATATTTTTTTATCAGATTTTTTCCTATTTTTTTTTACAAATCTTACAGATAATACATGCAACTTTTAAATTCGAAAAAAACTTAAAAATTCATATATGAATTGATTTTACCGAATTTTTAAAGAGTGCTTCATATATGTTTACATATTTCAAAAAATCTATATATGGATCCTTAAATTTTCTCTTCAAAATTTTTTGGTAGCTGCATGTTTTATAAGACTTGTTAAAAAAGTTACAAAATAAAACTAATATTTTGATTTATGAGCGTTTTTTAGAAAAGGGTAGCCAGCAGGAATCCAAAAAATTATAATTTTTCAAATAGCACTTTTCGATACAACTATTTCTACTCTCACTTGTAAACATTTATAACGACTCAATGAAATTTGTGAGAGGTGCTAGCAAAACACCGACTCCGTACGGAAAAACCTTAAAAAAAGACCAATAATTCATAAATCCATTTCAGAAACAAAAAAATCATTAACTAAGGTTTTTTCCTTTCGTCAATTAGTATAAAACGCTTAATAACGCTTTTCCGTTATTAAACTTACAACACTTATATAAAACCAATATATATTTATTTATCATTGCTGGTTCATTACAATTTCCCTGATAGAACGGAATTACATATTTGCGAACATGTATGATTTCAATCGCGAATAACTCGAAAAATATCGATATCCAATGGAGCACTTTTACTTTCGGGTTTATTTTGAGTAAGAAAAATCTACCCCCGAGAAGTGGTGGCACTCAACCCCAGGGTAAAACACACATTATCGCTTTGTCACTTTTGTTCCTCGACCAAATTTCACACCAATCGGTCATGCTTCAAAGAATTCCGAGCGGATCACCTTGAGTTTTTTTTTTAATAAAATAAGGCATGTTTAGTGTTAATTATAATAAATTATAAATTAGCGTCTCAGAATATCCGAAGAAACCATGCCAACTAGGGACTAGGATTTTGTTTAAATAAACTATAGGTTTCTTTAAGAAACTTATGCACGCTAACTTTAAATTTTTGAGGATTAAAGCTATCGGGGAAAATCTATGAAAGTAAGGCATTTCAGAGATGAGAGGCTCTGTTGAAAAAGTCACGCTGAAAAGCAACAGTTCTGCATTTTTATTTGAACCGTAAAAGGATTGACAGTAGCTCTGGTGAAACGTGAGAAGTTTGCAGTTCAGGCAAAAATGATTTAATCTCTGCGGAAGTTCGTTTATCCATAATATATTTGTAGAAAATTGTCAGATCAGCAACATTTCGTCTGTGATGTAAGGAATCAGGCTCATTAGTAAGAGTGGAGCTGCCAATCAATTTAACAGCTCAGAATCAATTAAACAGAATCAATTGAACAGAATCAAGGTCCTTCAAACTACTATAATAAGCTCCACACCATATGTGAGAACAATGCTCCATGCGGGGATGTATTATTAATAGAAGCTATTTGCTTTTGCGATTTATATATTAATAGAAGCTATTCGCTATTTAAAAACTTACGGCATCGTCCCAAAAAGCTCAATTTCTGAACAGTGTTCTTAGCGAGGTTAAAAATATGAGAATTTAATTTCATATTATTTCCAACTTCTACTAGAGTCGAACTTTAATTGAAACGGATTTAAGGAAAATAACA
This sequence comes from Diogma glabrata, assembly GCA_963693315.1. Classification (NCBI taxonomy): domain Eukaryota; kingdom Metazoa; phylum Arthropoda; class Insecta; order Diptera; family Cylindrotomidae; genus Diogma; species Diogma glabrata. The sequence continues at coordinate 418,104,514 of OY856186.1, forward strand.
AACCTGTGCTTTATTCGTATTGAATTCAACGCAATTAGCAAACCCCCAACACAATTAGCAAACCCCCAAAGGTCATTGTTTAATGAATCTATCATATTTGATCTACAGATATTAAGCGCTAATGGTGAATATAATTTAGGGTTTTCATGAGACGCTTGAAGAGTGCTATCATCAACAAAACCACGAATAGGACTAACTGGTGGAATCCAACAAACAAACTAAACATAAATAAGAAAGAGAATTAGTGACAAAGTAGAACCGTGAGGAACTACTGTATTAGTTGAGAATATTTCCGAAGAGACACCATCAACGTTGACCCGAAATTTCCGCTCGGAAATAAAGCTTTGTATTCAAGTAACATTGTATCCTTTGTAAACCATAAAATCTTAATTTGCGAATAAAATTGTTGTGCCAAACTTTGTCAAATGCTTTGGGTATATCAAGAGCAACCCCAAAAGTTTCACCATTATTTTCAAGCGATTTGTTCCAGACATGAGTGAAAAAGGAAAGTGATTCTCCCGTCGCTTTTCCTTTTCGAAAGCTGTATTGTAGTTTTGAGGATTGAGTAGTTTTGAGGACTCTAAGAAACTCATTAGATTAAAATTAATGTATTTCTCAAAAATTTTAGAAACAACCGATAAAATTGAAATCTGTCTGTATTTTGTAGGATCAGTTTTGCTACCTTTTTTAGGAACTGGTTGTACGCTTGCCATTTTTTACGAAAAACTGTACGTCCCATTAAGAATAAAACTCTATGAACCGGGCTTCACAAAGAAATTGGTATCATTTTTAGAGAAATAACTACCCAGAAGTTTCTTTATCTCTATCAATAAGAGGAGGTACAGAACAGCCTTAACCGCTTAGCCTTCCTTGAACAGCCTTAACCGCTTTAAAGAAATTACGTGAACCAGTAGCGTACTCAGCAAATTTGACAGCTTTTTTCCTATTAAAGAGATTTTGTTCTGCATCTATTAGTTTCCTGTATATATTTCTTTTAATTCGGTATTGTCTAAGGTTTTCATTGGTTTTGTTTAGATTAAACTTTTGAAATGCCTTTTTCTTAATTTTAATCACCTTTTTGCATTTATTTGAAAACCACAGATCAGCCTTTGGAACGACCAATTTATTAGGAATAAATCTCGGCATGCCCTCAAGAATAGCGTCCGAAAAATATAACGAAGCTAGGTTAGGGTCATGGACGGTAAGACAATTACGTTTCCAAGGAAGCCGCTTAAAAATACATCTAAGACCCTCCCAATACGCAGCTTCATAATCCCAAATAACACAGGATTAGCTTTAAATTAATTTGGAATTTATGAATCTAACTGTGTAGAAATCCAATTACGATCTGAACCACCTAAAGGCTCAAATACTTTAAATTGTACCAGACAAGGATTATTTTTTAAAACAAATAGTTACTGTACTAAATACTAAACATATACCAAATTTTATGCAATTTAAGAAAAATCAATAAAACATGTGCATTTTCAAAAGAACTATAATAATATTCAAAAAATCTGTTTGGGATCCTAAAACTTTTTCTTCAGAATATAATAGCCCTGTGTATTGTATCTGTAAAACTTGTGAAAAAAGTGATATTTTGAGATGTAAGCTTTTTCAGTAAAAGAATTTCAACATAGCGGATATATGAGATAAAATAGTATTTTGTAATATTTTTCGATAACACATATAACTATTTCTAAACTCACTTGCAAAAATGAGTATCAATTCAATGAAAAATGGTGAGATTTATTAGAAAACACCGATACCATAACGGAAAACCATAAAAAATTATCATAAATTCATACCCGCATTACTCCATTTCAAAGCTATAAAATAAAAAATCCTTAATTTGGTTTTTTTAATTCGTCAACACCAATAACATACCAAATTTTCAGATTTAAAAAAAAAAATCAAAAAAAATCGGCAAATAAATTGTACATTTCAAAAGAATATCCCAAAAACATATTTCTTCTAACCATAAAAGCAACTTTTTACTTACTTCTATAAAATATCTAAATCTTTTAGGAATAAAAGACTTTGAGAAGAAAAATATTGCGATTGAATACCAATTCTTCTATTTTTTTCTTCTATTTTGATGTTTATAAAATTTCATACAAAAAATAAAAAAATAGCAGAAATTTTCGATAGAAGGTTTTTACTGAATAGACCCCATTATTATAACTTGGAGGGCCCGGCGTGCTTCGCTACGCTTATAAATAAAGTTTTTGCGTAGACCACGCTTATAAATAAAGTTTTTGCGTAGACATTTTGTTGACGTAGAAGCAATGATTTCAAAAAGTGGTAATGAGAAATGCTAGCATATAATTTTTAATTTTTCTTTTTAAATCTATGAATGAAAAATAATCAGAACTCTAGCTGATCAGTTCGGATATATGACAAATTAGCGATCAAATAAGTTAGAGATCAAATAAGCTTACTTGAAAACTCACATCCAATCGTTTACGACGTGGTTTTGGCATCGAAATAAATAAATATATCAATATATCAAAAATATCAAACAAATAATATCAATTTTTATATCAATAAACAAAATATCTTTATATCAATATCAAATATCTTTATATCAATTATCAAATATCTTTATATCAATAAACAAAATAATCGAAATAATATCGAAAACCGTCCATGTACAAAGACAAAAGACGACTGAAATGAAATACACTGAAATTTTATTAGAACGCATACAATACGTTTATTACTACCCACTACCAAAGAAAATATAAAAAAGAAAATATAAAAAAATAACACGATCTAACTCAAAACCTATCTCACGCATAAGAAAAACTTCGAAATGAAATTACGTTTCGAAATGAAATAAACGTACGTTTATTCACTTCTAAATATATAAATAAACCGAGAAAAAATAAATATAAAAAAGAAAATAAATTTTTAAGTTTCGTTTTTGTTGTTCGTTGTTCGATAGCTAATATATAAAAAATAAAATATAAAAAAATAAAATAAATTTTTAATTTCGTTTTTGTATGTATGCAAACTTATAATGCATATGTATATAAAAAGTTTTTCGTATATAATAACTTTTTTATTTATGATCCGAAAAATCCCAATCCCAATCCCTGACCTAAGTTACAGTAATATCAGTTAGCACTGAAAATTTGAAATCAATCAAAATTCGAATAAAAAAGCCTTAGGCTCCACAAAATTTTGCGTTAGCGTATTAATATATAAAATTTGTGTATTTTAATTATTTATAGTTTGTAAAGTTAGTTTGTTTTTTTTTGTAAAATATGCGAAACCATATTTATAGATTTCTTTTGGATATAAATAAATAAATAAAAAAAAGTGTTTTGCCATCCATACAATTGTCGATCGATCTAGTTTAAAACCGATAAGAATTTTTCATTTTCATTAAAATTTAAAAAAAAGTATAGTAGAGTTTTTTACCAGCGAATACAAAAAATTGGTTGTGGTGCGCATATTCATATGCGCATGTGCGAATATTCAGTGTCTCGATTAAAATATTAAAAAAAACTGTTGGGGTCCTATTGTAATGGACAAAAAAAACGCATAAAATTAATAAATTACTATTGCAATTCAACCAATTATAATAGAAAACCAAAAACTAGTAAAAATATTAATGATTTTGTAGGTAGTATTACAAAATTTTGATAATTAAAAATAATTATAATAAAAATAACGACGCCTATGTAAACAAATATCACAACAAACAAATGATACGAACTAGGAGTAGAAATTTAACTAATATAATTGTTTTCAAACAAGTTTATCCCAAAATAAATAAAACATCTCTGTTTTACTTTTTGTCTCATCTTTTATCTCTTGCTGCGTGCTATCTGTCAAAAATTCATTGGTAAAAAAATTCTACTATATATCATTCTTATCAAGGCTAGCCGACTAGATATACTACCAAAAAAAGTTAACAAAATACACCACACCGTGCGTAATTTAAAAATGGTTTACAACAATAAACTAAGCACAAAATAAATTCTCTCTTTTCTTTTGTACACCGGTAAACACTAAACGACACGGTTGAATTAAAAAACAGACTATGCTCTATCCAAAACGTGTTCGTAGAGTAAAAATAAGATATACAAAAGACAAGTTGATAAAACAGAATTGTGCTGTTAAGTCGATCGTCCAAAAATACATTTTTTTCTCTTTGCTGGTCGAGAGCGCTAAGTGGTTAGTCGTTAATTCTGATCAGAAGGACGCCAGTTTGATCCACGACCAAAAATTATATGATTTTTGTACATAACGCCTCAATATTTACCCACGCTCCTCTCAAAGGAGCATCAAATACGCGTATAGTCGAAAATCTATACAAAAACTCATTGTTATAATATGATTGTAAGAAAATAAACCGTTAAAATTATTGTTATCAATAGGATAAGCAAAATGTATAAATTATGCGTATTGAATTCTATTTCCTCAAAATTATTTTTAAACTCTTAACTGGTTTGACACTACAAAGATTACGATTTATATCTGCATTTAATTACTTGGTAATTGATAAAAAATCTATTTCAGTTTGGGGATTTTTGACATTTCCTCATGTGATGCTAATCCAACCAGTTTTGTTTTTAAAGAAAAAAACATTTACTTTCTGAAGTTTTATAAACGAATAATAATAATTCAATCGTTGTTACTAATTAAATATGCTGTTTTCCATGTTATTGTAGAAGTAATGTAATGACGAGTTTGAATGTTGAATTGAACAAATTTAAGTTGTTGGATTGATTAAACAGTTTGTTGATCCTGGTTCCAACGTTTTTCTATTTGGATAATCAAATGGATAAAATGAATGAATTGAATTAATTGAATGAATTGAATGAATTGAATGAATTGAATGAATTGAACGAATTGAATGAATTGAATGAATTGAATGAATTGAATGAATTGAATGAATTGAATGAATTGAATGAATTGAATGAATTGAATGAATTGAATGAATTGAATGAATTGAATGAATTGAATGAATTGAATGAATTGAATGAATTGAATGAATTGAATGAATTGAATGAATTGAATGAATTGAATGAATTGAATGAATTGAATGAATTGAATGAATTGAATGAATTGAATGAATTGAATGAATTGAATGAATTGAATGAATTGAATGAATTGAATGAATTGAATGAATTGAATGAATTGAATGAATTGAATGAATTGAATGAATTGAATGAATTGAATGAATTGAATGAATTGATTGAATTTAGTGAATTTAATTAATTTAATGAATTTAATGAATTTAATGAGTTTAATGAGTTTAATAAATTTAATGAATTGAATGAATTGAATGAATTGAATGAATTGAATGAAGTAAATGAATTGAATAAATCGAATTGATTAATAATTGAATAAATTGAATTGAATGAATTGAATGAATTGAATGAATTGAATGAATTGAATGAATTGAATGAATTGAATGAATTGAATGAATTGAATGAATTGAATGAATTGAATGAATTGAATGAATTGAATGAATGATTGAATTGAATTGAATGAATTGAATGAATTGATTGAATTGATTGAATTTAGTGAATTTAATTAATTTAATGAATTTAATGAATTTAATGAGTTTAATAAATTTAATGAATTGAATGAATTGAATGAAGTAAATGAATTGAATAAATCGAATTGAATAAATTGAATTGAATGAATTGAATGAATTGAATGAATTGAATGAATTGAATGAATTGAATGAATTGAATGAATTGAATGAATTGAATGAATTGAATGAATTGAATGAATTGAATGAATTGAATGAATTGAATGAATTGAATGAATTGAATGAATTGAATGAATTGAATGAATTGAATGAATTGAATGAATTGAATGAATTGAATGAATTGAATGAATTGAATGAATTGAATGAATTGAATGAATTGAATGAATTGAATGAATTGAATGAATTGAATGAATTGAATGAATTGAATGAATTGAATGAATTGAATGAATTGAATGAATTGAATGAATTGAATGAATTGAATGAATTGAATGAATTGAATGAATTGAATGAATTGAATGAATTGAATGAATTGAATGAATTGAATGAATTGAATGAATTGAATGAATTGAATGAATTGAATGAATTGAATGAATTGAATGAATTGAATGAATTAAATGAATTGAATGAATTGAATGAATTGAATGAATAGAATGAATTGATTAATTGAATTCATTGAAACAGTTGATTGAATCGAATTGATTGAATTAAATGATGTATTGCGTGTCGATAGCTTCCCATATATTCAAGGATCTTTAAAATAGGATTACACAACTGAAAAAGATATTATAATATAAAGCTTCATCGATCGTACAAGGTCACACTCGAACAGATATTTTGAAATACTACGTTGCAGCTGTTTTGTAAATATGCTAGATATTAAACCGCTTTTTCATTTTATTCCCACCTCCACAACGGAAAATTTATCCATTATTTTTGATTATCTTGTATAAGTGAAAGCATATTTTTATAGCTATTTATACAAAAACATAATTGACTATATCAAAAGATAATTAAAATAAACTGTTAAGTGAAATTACTTTTTATTTGCGGTTTTAGTATGACTGGAGACGTAAATGTTATTAACCTTAAGGAAAATGCTAGTTTTATTTTCATGTAATTACTTCGAATTTAATATTTTTACTTCATTATTATTTAATACAAATAAAAATTTATTTTTTTTTTTCAGAAAATTCAGACACTATGAAGAAACAATTTATCATAATATTTTTTTTAGAAATAATTAAAGTAAATCTAGTCAAAAGTGAATCAGATTATTTTACATTGGAAAAAGATTTATTTCCATGTAGCTATTTTGAAACCGTAAACATAACGGATGGTGTGAAAAATAACGATGATAGTATAACATATAAAGGTATAACATATTCACATCAACATTATGCTGTCTATGACTATCACTACCCATCAAGAATGAAGAAAATAGATGTTCCAAAACAAATACGTGGATGCGTTTGTTATTTTACTACATGCATACGGATGTGTTGTCCGGATGGACATATTTATAATGAATCTAACAAAATAGATAAATGTCAACCACATGAAAACTATCAAGCGTTTCACGTAGACATAACGCACCCAAATGAAGCTGTGACACGGCATGATATTACAAAACATCAAACTTTTAGTGGTGTAGCTGGCCTACCATGTAATGGATTCTTTTTAGAACCAGAAGAATATCCTGATGATCAATGGATTGTTTTATCGGTGAGTTGATTTTGTATTTATATTTTATAATTACTATAAATTTAAAATATGAGTAAACATATTTCAATTTTTGAGGTATTTAAAAAAAATTTAAAATCAATTTCAACCAAAGCCAAAGCCATCCACTTCAAACAATTCTGAATTTTAAAAAATATTCACTGATAAACAAAAACATAAAAATTTGTATCAAGTTGTATGTACGTACATCAAAAATGTTTGCAGTTGTGTTTATTTCTGAAACAACAACAAGCAGACTTACACGGATTTGATGTTAACCTTCCTACAACCGATTATAACAAAATACTGTCTTTTATTATAGACTTATGGACTTTTAATGACTGAATACAACAACAGCAATAAAATAATTAATTCGAAAAAATTAATCTTAAGTTATTCGAGAAATAACGTAACAAAAATCAATAAAATATATGCGTTGATTAATTTGTAGCGGTAAAAATATTTTTTATTTTTAAAATTTTACATCTGACAATACATAAGTTTAATAAGATATTTTTTTATTTGACAAGACTCTTGATTTTTATAGACTGGAAGACGGCCAATTTTATTGTGAAGATTAACTGAAATATATCACATTGTTGGGTATCGGCAATGTTTTGATACAAGTAGGTGTGAATGGGTTAGATATTTATAAAAGATATTTATATATAAAAAAAATATTTTAATAAATAACTAAGTTATTTTAAAATTATTTTATTGTGTATATACTAATTTATGGCTCAAAAACACAAGTTATGTCAAGGCTAACAGGAAAACGCATAAGCAAACACACAAAAAATAATAGTTTTGTTCAATTTCTAAGAATGTAGTTTTAAAGCACTGGACGTTTAGAACGAAGTATGTCGTTGGATTATGAGCCAGATAAATAATTGATTTTAGGTTTCTAAATTTTTAACGGTATCAACTTTAATGTTACAAAATGATGTTTGAAAAATTAATTGATTTATGAACAATTTATATATAGTTGTGGATGCAAAAGGTAGCAATCAGGTCATTGACGGGTATAGTAGGCCTTTAGTGTACTCTTCTAAGTCCAGTGATCATAATGACGACTTTTACTAATGATCTTGTCTACGGAAACCAGTCGCATCTTTAAAGCTGTTTGAATTATTGACTTCAACGGTGGGCTTTTTATGTGTTAATTATTTTAGATAGGTTGATTCAAAAGGCTGTGTAAAATGCGATTTATTTTGGTGCAGAATAACATCCAAAACTCGAACGTCTTTTGTTCTCTACTCTAGAAAGATTAATTATTTGTTTGCATTTTAGAACCTAAACCGATATTATTGCTAAAGTAATTATATTTAATGTCGTTGGATTCGGTTTGTTTTGATGTGGAGATTTCGACATCAGTGGCGTATGTCGGCACTTTAGAGTCTTCAGTTTAGAGATGCCAAACCCAACTATTGGTGCCAAGTTTCTTTGATGTTCTATTGATGCGGTAAGTTCCCTTACTCCTTCTGTTATATCTATCTATTATATCGGTACTGTTATTTGATTTTGATCTAGTAGTTGCGATGTAAGGCCTTAAAGAAAATATCTTTTTTCTCCGATAGACAGCAAATATAAATTTTGCAGACTTATTTCAGTCAGCAAAGTGGCACTTTTCCTGCCTAGGCAGCAAAGCAAGTACTTTGCTGCCTAGGCAGCAAAATAATTAGACTTCATAGAAATAAACAGATATTGCGATTAAAAAAAAATTTTTTTTAATCGATTTTTTTTTTTCATTTTTAAAATTTTGCTTTATTTTTAAAGTAATAATTATTAAATTACATATCATTGTAATTAATCGGAGAAAAAATTATATGTTCAACTCGGCAGCAAGGTAGATTGACTGCCTTGGCTGAATTCCTAGCCTCGCTCGCTCGGCTATGAACTATCAGCCGCGGCAGTCAATCTACTACTTTGTTGCCTATTTAAACAAATAACTATTTTCGGCAAACGGCTATAAATATTAACTTTGCTGCCGCTAGGAAGAAGGTTAAAGTCTTATTTTTGACGTATAATCAAAGCGACATTTTTATGTTTTTTACGGCGGCGGTAAAGTAACTTTCATATTTTTACGACGGTAGTAAAGTAGTTTTTATATTTTTACGGCGGAAGTAAAGTAAATTTCATATTTTTACGGCGGCAGTAAAGTAAAAAAACATGGAATTATGAATTTGTTCAAACAGCATTCATTTCAGTTCATTTTAACGAATTAAAATCAATAAAAACTAATTTCAGAAAATTTATTACCTCATATTACCTTTTTATATCATATTTATTAAAAATTTGATTTATTAATTTCACATTTATAAAAAAGTTTGCCTTTATAAACGCTTGCCGAAAAAATGGTATATTTAATTCGGAACTAAAGTGACTTTTTGTGTTTCGTCTATAATTGTCAAACTATAGACTCAACACAAAAAGTAGCACTTTAGTTCCTAATTAAATAATATACTATTTTCAATGATAATTTTTCCACTCTCTTCTCCAATACTCAAAATCCACTCATCCGCCCATCCCGCACCACAAATTCCAATAGCACAAGTAAGAATAATACCGTAAACATAAATTATATAACAAATTGTTTATTTCGTTTTTTTTTAATTCATTTTAGTTTTCCATAATCAGACGGAAAAAAATAGAAATATTTCGAAAGATTTTTTTCACAATTGATAAATGTGTTTTTGCAATCAATTGGATTGAGACGTTTTTCAAATTGTATACATACATTTTCGAATAACGCTATAGTATATTACTATAGGTAAATAGAACGCGAAATGGAAGTACGACTGACACAGAATACTTTGCCCATTACACTACAAGACGAAAGGAGAAAGTCTGGCTGAATACATTCGCTCTGAGAAAAATAATTATAAAGAAGTGAAATGGGAGCCGGGATCGAACCCAAACCCCGAAATAAAGATACTCAGCCTATACCAACAGAGCTATCCGGGTCAGACAAAAAAATTAAAGCCGAGAACCAAATAAAGATGGGAGATGCAGTATAAAACCAAAATTGGAGGGACTCTTTGGATAATAGGAAATAAATTGAGAACTACAATGAACCATATATCTATTGAGGCACGTCTTCGAAATGGTATATTTCACGTAGTCGGGAAATGACGTCCAGTTCGTAGGACGACTAACAAACCTGATAACCTTGGCCTTCACAAATTTGAGCGCTATTTTGGCACTTAGTTGCTTTTCCGCGTCACTTAAAACAAAGTTTCGATGGCAGACGTTGTCACCGGAGACAAAGCACGTTTCCGGGCACGTAAATTGTTAGTTTGTTAGTTCTTTAAGCGGTTAGTTCTTTAATTCGTGAGTGAATTTTCGGGTTTCCCCTCTTTCGTCCAGACAATTTAAGCGGTGGAATAAAAAGGAGTACGAACCAGGATTGATCATGGGTAGACCTAATGAGGCGTAATAGGGAAAACATCCTAAAGTTTGATGCACGGAACATCGAAGAGCACAAGCTATTTTGCTAATATGCCCATCCCACCGAGTATATTCTTTGGGCAGGTACGTACATAGTCCAACAATGACTCTTCTCATGGTGGTCATGGTGTTCACGGTGGTCATGGTGGTCATGTTGGTCATGGCGGTCATGGTGGTCATGGTGGTCAAGGTGGTCATGGTGGTCATGGTGGTCATGGTGGTTATAGTGGTCATCGTGCTCACGGTGGTCATGGTGGTCATGGTTAATGGTGGTCATGGTGGTCATAGTTGTCATGGTGGTTATGGTGGTCACGGTGGTTATGGTGGTCATGGTGTTCACGGTGGTCATGGTGGTTATGGTGGTCACGGTGGTCATGGTGGTCATGGTGGTCATAGTGGTCATAGTGGTCATGGTGGTCATGGTGGTTATGGTGGTCACGGTGGTCACGGTGGTCATGGTGTGGGCATGGAGGTCATGGTGGTCATAGTGGTCATGGTGGTCATGGTGGTCACGGTGGTTACGGTGGTCATGATGGTCGTGGTTTTCACGGTGGTCATGATGGTCATGTTGGTCATGGCGGTCACGGTGGTCATGGTGGTCACGGTGATCACGGTGGTCACAGTGGTCATGGTGGTCATGGTGTTTACGGTGGTAATGTGGTAACGGGTGGTCACGGGTCATGTAGAATTGAAGTGTATCAGAGATATAATCGAAGATACAATACTCACCAAACAATTGGTTATCAATAATCAGCGTTTTTTTCCGAAGCCTTATCTACCCAATTTCTGTGAATCTCTAAATAATAGAAAAATGATATGTCATAAAGAAGTTTCACTTCTTACCTGTGTACTCTGGTACACACACTCCTTTTTTTATGGATAAAATTTAAACCGATGTAACATTTTGATCATTGACATTATTGTTGACATTTGCGAGGAAAATTTCATTTTTATGTACTTATGGTCCAGAATTGGTTAAATGGGTAAAAATTCCGGCATGAAAGAGAAATTTTGTCACTTTAGAAGTCACTTTTGTCACTTTTCTTCACCAGCAGAACTCATCGTTTGAATAGTATCTGATAAAGTGGAGTCAGCAAATTGTTGTGATTTTCAAGTATTCTTTTGGTGGATTTTTTCTTTGTTCGGGACTAGTAGCTGTGCCTTATAATGGATTGTATCTTGTCACGTTTAGCCCACTGTAGAAGTTTCGGATATACTTTGAACTCGCTATGATGAGTATTGTTGTGAAAATCTTGCAAAAAAATGAAAAATTTTAAGTTCACCGTATTTCACCGAAAATGTATTGAAAACCCTTAATTTCGAAGGATAGAAATTGCCGTAATACGAACGAGGGACATTTTTATAAAATTAAAGCACTTTTGTATGATGTCATAGCTATATGATTCATCTTAGTATACATGATAACACATATTGTTACGACGGACTATTTTCAATTTTGTTTCTAAAATAATAGTTTTCAAATTCAATAATAATTTTATAAATTTTCTTTCAATTGTGATAAACATATACATTTATTTATACCACTGTATAATTAAACATTTTTTTTGATGATTAATACACTCTACACATTTGACATACACTCAATTTCAATTAAAAATACAAGTTTTGCATAAATGATTGGTTGTATTAGTGGAAATTGCTTGTTACATGATGGAAAATGAAACAGAAGATCGATGATAATATGATATAAAAACGATCAAATTGTTTGGATCGAATCAGTTAGTATAAATTTACAATAAATTTAAAATCGAAGGTTCAGTAATGAATTAAAATTAAAACAAAAATGTTTTTGTGTAAATTTAAATATAGAAAAAAAATATAAATTTTTATTATAAAATTATTTGTTTTAAAATTGTGATATCCATGTTTTCTTATTTATTTATTTTTTTTGATGTAATGAGTGTTAGTGAGAATCGATCAATCATTTAGTAAATAAAATAAAATTAAAAATGAACCTGAAACGCAAATTGAGATAAAAAAACGTGAAAATAGTTATTCAGGTGAATAACGAAACCGTTCAACACATTTTTTTATACCAAACGGTCACGATGACACTTCATTCCAAGCGTTACATGTTGAATGCAAATATTCATAAAGCTAATGTCAATCAATAAGCTTTGATGGCGTGTGGTTAAGTTCAATCAGACTATGAGGGATATGTTTCAGATTGACATATCTAGTTTGGTTTCATGCATTGGTGCTAGCAATGATGCTTTTAATAAGTTACGTTTGGTAAAGGGAATTGAAGTCTACAGTCAGCATTTGTTTCATGAACTGGTTTTGGAAGAAGACAACATTCAAGAAATAAAGTAATGTAAGCTTTTTATATTTTGATTTATATAATTTTTATTGATTGAATTTTGTGTTTCTAAATTGTTGTAGTTTCATTATTTAAAATTCAAAGTGATTCTGTAATAGGAGATTTCCAAGTGTTAATTAGTTTATCGTAAATTCAGTTTTCATATATTTTGTGAGTTTTTATAATTATTCGTTATAAAAGTCCAAACCATAATAATATGTTAACATCGGTGGCTTGTAAGGAATTATCGTTACTGGTTTATTGTCCACATATCTGTTGAGTTGTTCCACTATCTGGCTTGGCTTTAATATCTTAACCTTTATCAATCTGTCCTTTTGTCGTTCATTAAAGTTAGTTTACTGACAAGTTGAACTTCTTAAAAAACTTGAAAGTTATAACGGTCTCAAAAAAGTATTCAGACAACACCTTCTTTTGCTTGACAACACCTCCACTTTGCCTTCTTGATTTTAAGATTCTTGATTAATAGGTAAGTCAAAAATCAACTTCTTTCGTTGGTGTTCCAGATGAAAAGATAAACGTTGATAGCACTTCATATCACCAATTGGTATTTAATTTTCTCTGCTTTTGTTGGTTATGGTGCCCTGATTTAGAAGTATAGTCCAACAAAAATGAGTTTTGGTTATTTTTCATTTAATGGTGACCATAATGTTGTACAAGAAAATAATTTTATCTTACCAGTATCGCCTTACTCTTACATAAATAAGAATGTAGTCTTAGTCCAATACCCACGATTCTTAGTTTGAGAGTCGAGTTAATAGTGCCAGTTTTATTTATTTTTAGCAAGAAAAGGTATAAAGAGTTCTATACCTCATCACCAGCTTCCTCTAAAGGAACAAGCTCAATTATCGTAGTTTAATTTACTATATTTGTGGCTAAAGTTTTGGCTACGCGTCTCTGTCAAAAGAGTTGCACAGGGTGCGTTTAAAAAAAAATATGTAATCACATCCTAAAATTGCACACATCTTTAGGTGGAATAGTGTATATTTAGGAAACGTCATTTCTGTATCATTTTAGTTATATCAAAAGTTATATCAAAATCGTTTGCTAAAAGAAACGAGCCTTTAATTATCTTTATTATGAGCAATTTCACGAAGATTCAACAACGCTTTGACTTGACCCCTTTTAATTTTGATTATTTTTTGTTTATAGATAGTCTTTGATAAATAAAAAATACAAGTTCTCTTAGAATTTTTTTTTTCGACCAGGGGTCTTCACAGGGTGCCCCTCAATTTTTGTTATTTTGTGATGTGAGCGAATTTTGACGAGCGATTGTAGAAAAACTACTGAATCGATTTTCATAAATGATATGTCGTTGAATAGGTATTAGAACAAAGTTTTTAAAAATGTACACTGTTAATTTTTTGAAATAATTTTTATAAGAAAAAAACGGTGTAATTGAAAAAAAGATGGCACAGCCTTTTTTTTTTTTTTTTTAAACAAAATTGAAGCTTATTTTATATCTAACAACTTGTGAAAGTTAAGGACTAGCATGATTTTTTGTTTTAGAGATAAAATTCGTTGTGCATATGACTGTCGGGAATCAGTTTTTTTTGTTCTGAAGGAAAATTATAAAAATGGCGATTTTTAGATTCAGATTTTTTTTTTATGTTAAATATCAAATATTTTATTATTAAATGAACTTTTTAAAAAGCAATTTCAGTCAAGTTCAGCAAAATTTTGCGACATTTTGACTCGACCCTTTTTAATTTGGTTTATTTTTAGTTTACAGATAGCCTTTGATAAATGAAAAATACGGCTTCGAGTAGAATTTTTTTAAATATAGACCAAATTCTAAGAGAACTTGTATTTTTTATTTATCAAAGACTATCTATAAACAAAAAATAATCAAAATTAAAAGGGGTCAAGTCAAAGCGTTGTTGAATCTTCGTGAAATTGCTCTTATATATCTGGGATGATTATTGGTCAACCAATTTTGGTTTTCTAAAAACATTGCTTTTACTATTTAATTTTTACTTCCTTTATCCTGTCATGAAATACTTTTGGCTATCCCAAATTTTGTTATGTGATAACATTCATTTCTTAAAAAATGAATTTGATTTTTGTCTGCATAAGTTAGGAAGAGATTACATTAAAAACGAAAAAACTATTTAAAATATAAGCATATTAAAACTATTTCTTGAAACACGAGGATGCCACCCATATATTCTTACAACCGATTATAAATCATCTAAGTTCCACGTAATCCGGAATCTTAAAATAGTTTTATTTTGCTTATAACGAGAGATTCCAAGTCACTGATGCCAAGTCACCAAAAGTGAACAATTTATCTTTCGTCTTTCATTTTTTTGTGATTGTGAAACTCTAAAATCCCAAACGATAATTTTAATCAACCAGTAAAAAACCATTTTCAATTTTTCCTAGAATTTTATATTTAGCATAATTCTTAATCTGTTACTATTTGAAACTTTTTAAGATTAATAATTTGCATTTTATATACAATCCAATAACATTCACAAAACTCTTCAAATTCATTGCTCAATTCAATTTTTTGTTCTGTTATTCATTAAATTTCGTTAACACTATCCATTATAACGAAAACAAAAAATTTGGTTTTATAATGAATAAACAAAACATCAATCTTAAAAAAAAATTAAAGAAATTCAAAAAAAAAAAACATTCTTAATCTTAATCTAATCTTAACTCTTCTTCCATTTCGTTACATTTTTTCTCGGGTATTGTTTACTTATTCAAAATTTTAAACATTTAATGTTTGTTACGTGTATTATGTATTACCCAGAACAGCTAGAAATAGAGCTAGAAAGGCTGATTAAAGCTGTACATTTTGCAGCAACGACAAGTACTCCAGCACCGCATCTTAATCGTAATCTAACCGCAAACTTTCCCATGGAATTAAGAGAATTGATAAAAACAAAGCGCAAGGCACGTAAAACTTGGCAAACAACTCGATCTCCAGAATACAAAACTATTTTAAATAATCTGTGCATACAAGTAAAGACAGCTATTAAAGAAGCAAAAAATGAATCTATTAACATATATCTTTCAAGTCTTTCTGGTAGTAAAAGCAATGAGTACTCTGAAAAGCAACAAAGGGACTTAAAAGACCAGTAGCACAGATCCCTCCGATTAAAAAAGAGGATAAAACATAGGCCAGAAGTTGCCAATAAAAAGCAGATTTACTTGCAGAATTAATAGAGGGTACCTTCAAGCCATTTGGTCGACTGACAAAAGTGTAATGAAGCGCTGCTTCGGCATGGGAAACCGAAGCGGCATAGCAGGTCACGTACCCAGCGAGATTATTTTTTTGCCCCAGACTAGCTGCAGCCTATGGGATCGAGAAAAGAATACCTGCTACTCTATCACAAATAACTGTAATGTACGCGTAACATGAGATAATAACGGATGTACGAGAGAAATACAAGTGAACTAAACAGACTCTGTTGACCCTCTTACACGAAAAAAAAAACCACGTTCAACCCCCGTCTTATATAGTATTCACTCACACACACACACACCCACATACATACTCACACGCCCACATACATCATCATACATACCCCCACGTAACTATAAAAGTTTTATCCTGGCTAGATTCAAGTTTTTTTTGTATACTGTTTACTGTAACATTTTTTTATCCAAAACAGTTGATAACGTAATATTACATTATTAATGCGAAAGTTTTATGTGATAGTTATATAGTGAAGTAAAACAAAATATATTTAGTTTAATTGCAAGCACATCGATAATTTTTTTCAATGGAGTTGCAACCCTGTCGGAAATCCAAATATCAATATTTCCATTATTCGCCAGGTTCCAAAAACAAATTCGTTTAAACGCCAAAGATAAAAATCTCGTTCGAAGTTGCCATGGTTACCCAGGATTCTGTGGCGGATGTTCCAAACAGCATCCAAAATTTCCTGATGTGACATCTCGCCCATTAAATATGAATTCGCTTTGATATCTATCAAAGAAGCAATTAATTTTTTTCCGTGGAAGTCCTTTGAGAAGAAAATGTATTCCACGTATACCACTCTTTTGCGAAACACGATGGACAGCAAAATATAAAAGTATAAGAATTTTTCAAGAAACTTTTTGTTCGATCATAGAAGAACTACATCGCATGACTATAGAAGGAAATAACGCTAACACTCGACAACGTGCTCTACAATTATATCACGTATGTACTTCTTCCAATTTTATAATTTGTCTACATATCATGGCACATTACTCAGCTTTATTCGAACCTGTTGTTAATACACTTCAAGGGACAGAACAAACCTTTTTTTCTGTAAAAAATTACATTGATACCATCAAAACGATTGTTGATGATGATCGCGAAAATGCAAAGGAAAAATTTCATTGTATCATGCAAATTATTGAGAAAAGCTCTCAACAAACAAATATCGAAATAAAAATACCTCGTTTAGCAAACAACCAGAAACATCGGACAAACGATTCCGCTGAATCGTATTACAGAAGATCAGTTTTCATTCCGTGTTTAGATTCTTTAATAACTTCATTGACTGAGCGATTTTCAGAAGAAAATGAACCAGCTTATTTAATTTTTCAGCTACATCCTCAAAATATGCAGCAATTAACAAAAACGGAATATGAAAATGTAATAAAAGACATCCAAAATAGGTATAACTGTTATTTGGAAAATTTTGCAGCAGATGCCTCAATTTGGTTGGCATATTGGAAGGATAAACCAATAAAGAATATTGATAATTTAGGCTTCCTTGATTTACTTAATTATTCTGTTATATTTTATCCATCTATTTGTTTGGCAATTAGTTTGGCTCTGACTCTTCCAGCCACCTCTTGCGCAGTAGAGAGGTCATTTAGTACTCTACGCAGAGTTAAAACCTGGTTGCGATCAACAATGGTTGAGGGAAGGCTCGATGGCCTTTGTATGATGAGTGTCCATCGACATATAATAGAGGATATGAAAGAAGAATACTATGAATTAGTAATTAATCGTTTTGGATTGGAGAAGCGGAGATTGCAGTTTCTTTTTTTTAAATAATTTTTTTTATATTATGTTTATTTTTGGGTTTATAAGTTGGAGTAAGTGGTTTTCTAAATAAAAAAAATATCAAAATTAATTTCTAATTTTTAAATGCGTTTCAATTTAGGTCAGAAAAATATATTTTGTTACAAAATTGGGAGTCGATATTTGTTCTGCAAAACCATTTGCAGTGATCATATTAATAATATTTAAACAGATAAACAGGTCGTTGAATTTGAACTCAGAGAACCCTGGAAATTGGAGATTGATTTTCATCCAGGTGCGGTTCAAAAGTTTTTCATTGGTTTTCATAGTTAATAAAATAAAAATTCATAAAAATCGGAGCCAGTCCCCACCTAACCCTGAAAGTTACGTTTAAAATTAGAAAAAAAAACAATTAGAATTTTGAGATCTGTTAGAACCGAGCTAGAACCGAGCTAGAACTAAGCTTCACTAGAATAACTTAATCAACCTTCTTGGTTAATCAGTACTTGATTGCCTATCAGTTTATTAACAAAACGGTGCGTTTGATGTTATCATTGTTTTACTAAAAAAACATTTTTATTTTTTTTTTTTTCAGGATGGACAATTATATCAAAACCACAATTCATCACTTACATATTTCGATCGCAACAGGTATTGTCTAGCAAATGTTTTTTCGGATGAAAATCAAACTGAACCAATATTAAAGGCACTAACATGCATTGTCCCTAAAGATCCCATTTCAGCATCATATTCAATCGGTAAGCTAATAATACACGATTAAAATGTATTGATAATTAAATTTTCATAAAACTCTAATAAATAAATAAATTACTTTAACCGTTCACCACTGATGTGATTTTCACTCAAAACTTGACTCATTTTTATAAATGACACACTGTATGACAATAAAGTTTAAAACGAAAGGGAAACGAAACGAAACAAAGTTTAAAACGAAAGTGAGAAAAGTTAGCAGTTGTATGCAGACCCCACACCACTCTAGTCCCACCCAGAATCTGAGCATCATCTTCGCACACTAATTGAAACTCAGTTTCATCATCACTTCATTATTGTAGGCTGTAGTGTAAGAAATGAAAAAAAAAAACAAAATAAAATTTTTTACCAGTAACGAGAAACTGAACCAAAAGCTCAGCATCTCGAACTGTTGCGAACTGTTCCTAATCCTTACGATCCAAGTATCATTTAGTTCGATTATCAGGTACAGATTAAGCTTTTAATAAAATAGGTTTTCGGACGAGTTTCCACCTCTTCATTCAATATCGTTCAAAAACTAATCAGCTACTTCCATAGTAAAAAGAATCACGACTGAACTTTTTAACAACGTTTCATGAAAATCGATTACTAACTGAAGACTATAGTAGGGATAAACACCGCAAAAAATTTTCATTTTTTTTCATTTACAGGAATGCTTATCTCTGTTCCGTTCTTATTGGCAACGCTAGTAGTTTACGCATGGATTAGAGAATTGCGAGCAACATTGCATGGAAAAAGTTTAATGTGCTATGTTGCTGCACTAACAACAGGTTATATATTTTTATCAGCAGCTCAAATTAATGGTGATCAAAAAGTTCCCAAAGGGTTACGTCTTACTATTGGTAAATTATTTGAATTATTTATATGCTGAACATTTTTGTAAAAAATAATTCTTTTTGTTTACCGTCACTAGCGTACACTATTCACACGTCATTTATTTTAAGCTTTTTCTGGTTAAATGTTATCAGTTTTGATATCTGGTGGACTTTTGGGTAAGTAAATTTATTTGTTGTTGATTAAAAAAGAATAACTTTTATTCAATTATTTATTTTTAAGAATAAAAACATGTAAGTGTATACTAATTACTCACATTTAGCGTTTGCTTTTTAAAAATAAAAGCAAAGTGTAAAATGAATGTAATTTTGAGAACGGTGACAGTCTATAATTCAAAGAATCGAAAATATATATCAAATAATTTATTGCGGTCAGTAGAACCGGCGTGGCGTGATGACATACATATGTAAACATTGGAGATAAGTATAAAGCAAAGGAAATGTTAATATTTCCCATTAAAAAAATGTGTTGATTTTTGGAATCATGACAAAATTTTTTGAAAAATACTAGGCTGGACCGATTTGGTTTCATGTGCGAATCTCGTTTCTAGTCTAAAAAGGTGTGTTGCTGACTGCTTGGTTGTTCGATAAATTAGCAATATTTTTTCTTTGTAATTTCTTTTATGTTTAGGTCTGCGGATTTTATGATTGAAGAGATTTTAGTCGGTATAAGTCGGTGGAGAAAGTGATAGCTCAAAGTATTTAATTTTCGATCCTAAGATAGACGTAATTTAAATCACCATAACGATTCCACGTAAGTGGTGATAAAACCGGTCTGTGGATTACTAGATTACATCCTTATAGCTTTTGCTATTCTTGTTCTCTGTAATGGCTCACATTTCAAAACGGTTGTGGTGCTGTTTAATTATCCTCATTTACAGTCCTCCTGACCACTCCATGCGCTTGTGATGGCTCGTTCAGTGTCTAAAAAGGCACAGACAGCAAAAATTCCTTGTTGTCCACCGCCTCTCTCATTCAACATGTTCTGTACCACATCTTGACTATTTTGTAAAGGTGATCTTACCAGAGTACTATAATATCGCATCTTGGTCGCCATTTTGGTCGATCTAGATGGTTCTAGAATATGTCCAAGTTGCAAAATGCTTCTAAAGTTTTCTATGGGATGGATACTACTGCTAACTTGTATCGTTGAAATGTATCTATAATCCACTTGATATAGTCCATCTAAATAGTGGGACATACACCCTTCACTCCTCTGGGCTTGTGTTTATTACTTTTATTACTCGATGAAACCAATGAACCTTTCTTAGTCTGTTCTTAGTTTTGAACAGGTTTTCAAGTTTATCTCTGTTACAGCTTGCTACTGTGCGATATAGTGTTTAAGTGTTACTTGCTGTACTTGAGCTTTCTTTCCCCGTATGTGTTCCCGACGCCTTCCGTAGCACATGCAGAAGGAACTGACTGATAGCGTAGGATTTGCTCTTCCACCGATTTGGGTTATATTGACCTCTCCTCTATCCCTAAAATCAGAAGAAGACCCAAGAAACATCTTTCATTTCTCAATTTACATTTCGGATTTTTGTGCTTCTAGTATAGCGTCAAAAATTTCTCACTGGTCCGCTAGCGCTTCTCGGTAAAAATATGGTAGCCCTGTTAGGATCGGACTTCAGCGTTCAACGTACCTTTTCGGGAACGGAAACTCGAGAGAGTCAACATGCATGCTCGTCGTCTCACTCTACAGAACGTGATGTGACCTTAGAAGAGCGAACTGTTTTCGCACCCCTTTTTTTTTAATTATGACGACCCGCTCCAACAGTTAAGGGTAAAGGGGAGTGGTTATGTGGGAAATTGTATTTTTTTTATAATGTTTTTGTTCTGGAAGAAGGTCTGCTGTAAAAAGACCAATAATAGTGAACAGAAAATTGCAGTATATATGAGCAATTTCACGCAAGTTCAGCAAATTTTTGGGAAACTTTGACTTGACCCCTTTTAATTTTGATTATTTTTTGTTTATAGAAAGTATTTCATAAATAAAAAATACAAGTTCTCTTAGAATTTTTTTTCGACCAGGGGTCTTCACAGAGCGCCCCTGAATTTTTTGTTATTTTGGATGTGAGTGCATTTTGACGAGCGATTGTAGAAAAACTACTCAATCGATTTTCATAAATGATATGTCGTTGAATAGGTATTAGAACAAAGTTTTTAAAAATGTACAATGTTAATTTTTTGAAATAATTTTTAACGGTGTAACATAAGAAAAAAACGGTGTAATTTAAGAAAAGATGGCGCTACACCTTTTTTTTTTTAATTAAATTGAAGCTTATTTTATATCTAACAACTTGTGAAAGTTTAGGACTAGCATTATTTTTTGTTTTAAAGATAAAATTCGTTGTGCATATGACTGTCGGGAATCAGTTTATTTTGTTCTGAAGAAAAATTATAAAAATGGCGTTATAAACCAAGAGATTTTTTTTTATGTTAGATATCAAATATCTTATTATTAAATGAACTTTTTAAAATATAATAAAAATTATACATGTACAATAAAGAAAATATGAGCAATTTCAGCATAAATCCACAAAATCGCTTATTGCTATGTACATTAAATGAAGCTTATGTGGAGTTTAAAAATAAGTTTCCTGATGTGAAAATAGGATTTAATAATTTCACGTCCCTTCGACCACAAGAATGTATAAAATTATCCCAAGGAGTTCACAATGTGTGCGTGTGTACCATACATCAAAATATGAAACTAATGATTCAACACTCTAAGATGTCTTGGATTACTGATGCTGCTTTCCAGAATTATAAAACATTAATTGACTTTATTTTATGTGGTTAATTAACAGAAGATTGTCATACTTTGAAGTGCAATGAATGTTTAGAAAAACTTCAACAACTGGAAGAAAAATTATTAAATGATTTTGACTTTAAAGGAATCCTTCAAGTCAAATGTCAACAATGGAATACCACTGATCGATGCAATTTGGATACTTTAATAGAAACTGTAGAAGAATTTATGAAAAAATTTGTTTACCGTTTACAAACTTTGATACCACACAACTTTATAGCAAAACAGCAATTTACATTCATAGAGGAAAGTAAAAAAATTAGAACCAGGAGAGTGCTTCGTTCAAGGGGATTTTTCTGAAAACTATCATTATAATAATTCACTAGCTACTATTCATCCATTTGTCATTTATTTTAAAAGTGCCTCAAGTGAATATATACAGCACCGAAGTGTTATACTCATTTCGGATATCACAACAGTACTACAGTCCATCTTTTCATTACAAAACTTATTGAATTCATCAGAACGCATATAAATTCTAATATTAGGAAAATAATTTCCAACAACGACGGGGCACCTTCTCAATACAAAAATAAACCACCATAAAAAAGACTTTAAGGTTGATACAGAATGGCATTTTCATGCTACCAGCCATGGAAAGGGACCTTGCGATGGGATTGGTGGTACACTAAAGCGTGCTGCACACCGTTATAGAAT
This sequence comes from Diogma glabrata, assembly GCA_963693315.1. NCBI lineage: Eukaryota > Metazoa > Arthropoda > Insecta > Diptera > Cylindrotomidae > Diogma > Diogma glabrata. Next base: position 418,127,578 of record OY856186.1, read on the forward strand.
GGGGAGCAACGATATTATTGATACACCAAAAAAACTTTTCAAATGGGCTTTAAAATGGGAATCTACCATGAACTTTGGATACGCCGATAAAAATGAATATCAATTAACAAAAAAAAAATTACAAAATCGATATAAAAATGTAATCGCATAAGTGGAACTCAAAAATTTCATTCTTTTGTACCATTAAATACTAAGACAATAATTGCAAAAATGTTTTCCATAAACATGAGTGGAACTACTTTCCATTACTATAAGTGGAACTCAAAAATTTCATTTTTTTGTACCATTAAATACTAAGCCAATAGTTGCAAAAATGTTTTCCAAATTTAATCAACTCCCAACTTTAATAAAGAACGAAACTAACTTTAATAAATTTAAAATTAATATAGTTGTTCACCTACGTGGAATTTTTCTTGATAATTGATAAACTCGTTTTCTATTATTTTTTGTTTTTTTCTCTTTTTTTTTTTTTTCTTTTTGAGATTATTTCTGTTATTTGTTGATATTTTTGTTATTTTTGTACTTGTTGTAATTACTTGTTTTGTACTTGTTATAGTTGTTAATTGTTAATTTTTATTGATTTTGTGTAATTGTAATTTGTTATTAGTATGCCATGCAATAGCATTTTTGCTCATATGGCTATTTAAATTGTTAGGTTTCTTTTACTTAACAATAAAATAAATAAATAAATAAATAATAATTTTTAATAACTATATTTATTTTCTTTAACCTACATATATAATTTGTATGGTATTTTAAAAAGTTTATTCAATAATAAAATATTTGTAATTTAATGTTAAAATACAATCTTTTACTTTATGATTCCATAATAACATAATACGAACATAATACTTCTCCAGTCAAAAGTTCCTAAATAGATTTAGTTATTTATACGGCTTTTTTGTTTGCAGTCGAGACTGTTAAATTATTTTTTATAAGAGCGATAAGTGATTACTAAAAGTGATAAATAAACATTTCATTTTTTAATGCCATCAAATAAAGAAAATAATTGCAGAAGTGTTTTCCTATTCAAAAGAAACTTCTGTTTGTAAAATAAGTATATCATTTTTAACAATTGTATTTATTTTATTTATTGTACATATATAATTTTTATTATATTTTAAAAAGTTCATTTAATAATAAAATATTTGATATTTAACAAAAAAAATCTCTTTTATAACGCCATTTTTATAATTTTCCTTCAGAACAAAAAAAACTGATTCCCGACAGTCATATGCACAACGAATTTTATCTTTACAACAAAAAATAACGCTAGTCCTAAACTTTCACAAGTTGTTAGATATAAAATAAGCTTCAATTTAATTTAAAAAAAAAAGGTGTAGCGCCATCTTTTCTTCAATTACACCGTTTTTTTCTTATGTTACACCGTTAAAAATTATTTCAAAAAATTAACAGTGTACATTTTTAAAAACTTTGTTCTAATACCTATTCAACGACATATCATTTATGAAAATCGATTGAGTAGTTTTTCTACAACCGCTCGTCAAAATGCACTCACATCACAAAATAACAAAAAGTTGAGGGGTACCCTGTGAAGACCCCTGGTCGAAAAAAAAATTCTAAGAGAACTTGTATTTTTTATTTATGAAAGATTATCTATAAACAAAAAATAATCAAAATTAAAAGGGGTCAAGTCGAAACGTTGTTGAATCTTCATGAAATTGCTCATATATATATTTTAGACACTATCTGTTGCAAATATTACGATTATCCATACGTTTGGATTAAATATTTTTAACCCAAATATTAGGCAACGTTTCTCTTTTTTCCATTTCGTGGTCTTAACAGACCTGTTATTGGTGTTCACTTTCTTAACAGTAACGGTTTTCTAGTCGACGTCAAAGTGAACTAGCTTATTATTATATCCACCAAATTATCTTCCAGTACGGCATATATCGAAACTTATTCTAGTGAGCAGAATCATTTACAATGTTTCAGAAAAAGTATATAATGGTGCAATATACTGAAGTTTCTGGTTATCTTTTGTTGTTGGTTTCATGTAGGCTGGAAACGAAGATGAAAACAGTTGATAACGGCATGAAAACAAATAACGATTTAAGACTAAGCTCGATTCAACGCTGTTGCTACTTTGAATAGTGATCATGCATATTCACAACTTTGCAATAAATTTACATGATTGTTAGTTTTTTCGAAGATAGACTTGGCCAAGGCTTAATGCATGCTTCTTATACCATTCGGTTTGTTTCTAATTTCGTTGAATGTGTTTTGATCTTCGGTTTGTTAGCCTTTTTTAGTTCAGTTTTAGCTTAATTTTCTACCGAAATGTGAAATAAATCTCATCAGCAATCAACAAGTGTCTTTGGGATATTGCTAATCGACCACACTCACGTCATATTTTGGCGCATTGTATGTATATCTCAAAGTATTTTTTGGACTTTTTTGTAAATATATTGTTTTGTATTGTATTGTAAATTCAATATTTTGTATTGTAAATTCAAAAAATATATAACTCGATTATAAGTTCCCTGTATGAAATCGATACTTTTTGGGTAGTTGAGATAATTTTCGTACTATCTTTCTAAATTGACTTACTTATACTACAGGTATAAAGTCGAATATATAAAAAATTACTTAACAGTATAACATTACTTTAATTACAGCAAAGGTGGTGATCACGATGGCAGACGTTTTCTGAAATATGCAGCATATGCGTGTGGCTGTACCGCTTTAGTCATTTTTATAGCAGCGTTATTAGATAACACAGAAATTATTTCACAGGACTTACGCCCGGGCTTTGGGATACATAATTGCTGGATGCAACGTAATTATAATTATTGAACACTATCTGATCATTTTTATTGTATCAATCTTTTCTATTTCATGTATTTAAACAGCCTCAAAAATGGCACAGTTCCTTTATTTATATTTACCGTTGATCATCATTATTACCGTTAATGTGATATTTTTTGCGTTGACTGCAAATAAAATTAGATTAATCCAGAAACAATCGTCTAAAACATGGTCGAAAGGAGATAGCAGAAAACATTCAAAAATGCAATCAGATAAAGATAAGTAAGTATAAGTATTTTAATAATATAAATTTTAGATTATATGGATATGTATATGAGGGTGGTGTTATACCTTTTTACAGTCATATATCTGTTGCAACATATTTCAAATTGAATAAACCAAAAATAAATATAAATAAAAAACTAAAATTAATTAATTTAAATAAATTCAATTGTGTAGACTGTTGGCATTTTAATATAATATAAACATTTTAATATAAATTAAAAATTGAAATCACTTGTTCACTTATATTAGCGAAATAAGAACAAAAAGTTTCAATTTTTAATTTATATTAATTAAATTAATTTATATTAATTTATCTCTAACCTATGTTATTTTGTAATAAAACTAGATGGTCCAAAACAGAAATTCCTGTCAAAAGTAAGATTACCAGCTTTTTTCTTGCTAACCAAAACAAATTAAGGAACGATTTCGGCAAGAAAATGAAAATGAGAAAGAAAATTAAAATGAAAATGTAATCAAATGTCAATCTAATATCAATTTAAATTTTAAATGTTATTTTGATAAAATTACTATACATTAACTTGTTGATTATTTATGGGGCAAATATTTGACTAAAAGTATTATATTTCTTCCACTTCAAAACATATTTCAAAGAATGTCAATTATGAATGACTGAACATCAATTATAGTATAGTAAACATGAGATGTTTAGTATAAATATAGGGGATAGAAATTGAGGTTGGATACTATATTGCAGTAGTTATAATATTTTTGATGATAAGGATGGGCATCAACAGTTGAAAGAGTAAACGATTTTTTAATCTATTTAGAAAATTATTCAATAGTTAAATTGGTTACATACATCCACATCTCTTGTTCGATATTGTAGTTTGATGGTTAGTTTTCAAATTAATTCGAGATTTTTAGTTTTACACGATTAAACATTTTTGTTACGCATATTGTGCTTGTTTGAGTTTACCGAAGACCAAAAACCGAAGTTTAAAAACTCTGTTATTTTTTATCTTAATATCTATCTGTTGTCACCTCATCAACTACTACTTCTCCGCAGTTACAATTTCCATCTTCAACCATTTTGGTGTTTGCTCTACCCGTACGGTAACGCATATTGTTATTTCAGCTTTGCTTTATACGATTTTGCTTTCTACTTGCATTTAATTTACGCCAGCATTTTACTGACTACGATTAATATATGCATCTAGCTTTAGATGCAAAACGTGATCTACACAGGTAAAAAAGACGAAATTTGAACTTGACCATTTTGAAATGCCAAATGAACATTCTGCCAATCCGATGTAAATTTGAAATTAAATTGCTCAAGAACGGCTATACTGATTTCATCAATCTTTTTTTGTTTGATAGATGATTGCCAATCGTTTGAAAAAAAATTAATTAATTGTTTTTGTAAGTAGTTTTAAAATTAAAATATTAAAAAAACTTTTTTAAAGATGGCGCTAGGGTCGAAAATAAATTTGGATTTATTTTATTTTTTGTTTAAAACATTCCTTTCCTTACTTTAAAATAGATCAAATTTCCAAAGAGGCATAAATTCGTGATCTTTAGATATTTAATTATATAGATTTTTAGTCCGACTAATCATCATTTTTTCGAACTTTAATAGTTAAAATTTTTTGTTGATAAAAATTGTACGACAAAATAATGACCAATTAGAATTTTAGTCGGAATAAAAATCTTTATAATTAAATATCTCAAGAACACGAATTTACGCCTCTTTGGAAATTTGAAATAGAATTGTTTAAAAAAAAAATTAAATTTCAAATAATCTTCGACCCTAGTGCCATCTTTAAAAATCATTTTTAATATTTTAATTTTAAAATTACTTACAAAAACATTTTTTTTTCAAACAATTAAATAATCACCTTTCAAAAAAAAATTGATGAAACCCCTATAGCCATTCTAGAGCAATTTAATTTCAAATATACAACGGATTGGTAGAATTTTTATTATTCATGCATGTTGGGGAATAGGGTGCCCCCTATTCTCAAACTATTCACTTTTAAAAAATTGTAAAATAAGTCGTATTTTTTATTTTGTCCATATTACTTATATGCCAAGTTTCAAGAAAATCAAAAATGGTCAAGTTTTCACAACTCGGTCTAGAAGACGTTTTTCTTCTTTATGGCGTTTAAAAACGCAAATCAATCTATCTTGACCTAAGTTTTATTACCTAGGTTTTGAAACCCTTAGTATTATTATTATGAGAATGAAACGTTTAACAAACAAATTTACGTAACTTAACATAACATAAAATAACAACATAACATAACATAACATAACATAACATAACATAACATAACATAACATAACATAACATAACATAACATAACATAACATAACATAACATAACATAACATAACATAACATAACATAACATAACATAACATAACATAACATAACATAACATAACATAACATAACATAACATAACATAACATAACATAACATAACATAACATAACATAACATAACATAACATAACATAACATAACATAACATAACATAACATAACATAACATAACATAACATAACATAACATAACATAACATAACATAACATAACATAACATAACATAACATAACATAACATAACATAACATAACATAACATAGCATAACATAGCATAACATAACATAACATAACATAACATAACATAACATAACATAACATTTCATAACATAACATAACATAACATAGCATAGCATAGCATAACAGAACAGAACAGAATATAACATAACATAACATAACATAACATAACATAACATAACATAACATAACATAACATAACATAACATAACATAACATAACATAACATAACATAACATAACATAACATAACATAACATAACATAACATAACATAACATAACATAACATAACATAACATAACATAACATAACATAACATAACAACATAACATAACATAACATAACATAACATAATATTATTATTATTAATCGTATGAAACATCAGGTACATTATAAGCTAAATAAATTAACAATATCAAGAACAGAAAGAAAAACGAAAACAAATTTTAAAAATTAAAGGTCCAGATCTAAATTCTCCAACCAACGAATAGCGCTTTCTTCTTCCAAGCGGTTAATTTCATATATTCGTCCCTCAAAAAATCTAATAGGACATTCATCTGATATGTGTATCATGCTTTGCTCTTCTGCACCACAGTCACAAGTTGGAGACGAGATGAAATTCCATAAAAACATGCAAGCGTTGCATCTACCCTGACCAGTGCGTAATCTGTTTAATTTTGACCAATGTTTGCGAGATAAGTGGGTGCCAGGTACTCTTTGTGTTGGATCTGTGACTAAATGGTGATTATAAACGACTGGATTATTGTTCCACATCTTTTTCCATTCTTCGTTTACAGAGAAATTTTCAACAGAACGTGATTCATAAATTGGACGTCTGGAAGGCAATCTTTTAACTGGTAAATCTGATAATTCTTCAGCGATCGGCAGACTTGAAAATTTATTTTTAATATTACACCACTCTCGATGTAGAAAATAGTTACGTCTAATTTCTGGCGGAGCTATATGACTGAGAACGTGTAACCACCAGAGAGGAGTGCTTTTAACAGTTCCTGTTATTATCCTCATATTTCTGTTTAATAAAGTATCGATCTTATTTATGTGATGGCTATTTGTAAAAACTGGAGCACAATATTCAGCAACAGAATAAACAAGGGCCAACGATTATGTTCTCAAGGTTGAGAAATCCGCACCCCATGATGTCCCTGATAATTTTTGAATAATATTAATTCTAGATTTGATTTTCGCAGCAACATTATTTAAATGCGAACGATAAGTTAAACTTCTATCAAATGTGACGCCAAGATATTTTGGAGCAGGATTGTGATTAAGTAAAACTCCATCCAAATAAACTGATAGTTTTACATTAGCAAGTGAATTGCTAAGGTGATATGAGTTTACTTCAGTTTTTGTAATATTCGGTCGCAATCTCCATTTTTGAAAATATTCACTTAAAATTACCAAATCAGATGTCCTCAATATGTTTGAATTCTGTGCTTTGGATTGCAATTGCAATATCATCTGAATAAATAAATTTTCTGGACTGAGTATTTGGCATGTCATATAGATACAATGTAAACAAAAGAGGTGCCAGGACAGACCCTTGTGGTAATCCATTATTGAGGATTCTTGATCGACTAGATTTTTCCCCAACAAAAACAGTTAATTCTCTGTTACTTAACATTGAATTCAGGAGCTTATATAACTTTAGACATGGTATTACATCTAGGAATTTATATAGTAGACCATGTTTCCAGACGGTATCATATGCTGCAGATAAATCGATAAATACAACTCCGGTTTTTAATTTCTTCTGGAATCCAACCTCAATATGTGTTGTTAAAGCCATAACTTGATCGGTGCAGTTACAAGCTGGTCTAAATCCGGCTTGTTCAGGGGGTATAACAGCATCAATAACAGGAGAAATGCGATTACATATTAATCGTTCTAAAAACTTATAGCACACTTATAGCACTCCAATAATGCTATTGGACGAAAATTTTCAGGGCGGTCATTTGATTTTCCCGGCTTTAATATTGCAATAACTTTTGATTTTAAGAAAAATTCGAGAAAAATTTGGAAAACCATAATCTCATCCGGGGTCCTGTGTTGATCAGGAATTCATCGTATAGGCCATCAAAACCAGCAGCTTTCCCGGGTTTAATATATTTAAGTGCTGCAGAAATTTCTAATACAGAAAAATCATTGGAGTAATCAGTGGCTGATCGACATTGTTTTTTCCTTTTTTTCAGTTTTCGCTTCAGATCTGTGGTAACTGATCTATTGACATGTACTTTGGACATCTGGATCAGTCGGGAAGCTATTAGATTTGGGTTTATTTCTGGATCGATTTTTTCGGGAAGGAAGCTATACTGAGTTGACGAATAGTAGACCATGCCTTACGACTGGAATGGGTAAAATTCATATTTTCTGTTGTCTTGGTCCATTTATCACGACGACCAGAATCTAAGGACTGAATAAGTTGATCTGCTACGTCAACGTCGTTATTGTTCATATATTCTTCATAAAGCTGGGTAGTTTCGTTTGTCCAACACGGAATATATTCATCCCGAAATCCTCGAGGAATGTTCGTTTTTGCTGTTGATTTTACCATTTTAACAAATCTATCAAAGTTCTTAACTTCAGGTGATATCCAACGAATGTTTGCATCCATTTGTTTGACAAAATTATCCCATGAAGCCCTTTGAAAGATCCATATTGGTTTTTTGACTGAGTCAACAAATTCTATACGAATACTGATTTCCAGTAATTCTGGTTTATGTTGACTATGTGGAAATTTCTTCAGCACCTTTCGTTTCACTATAACCGGATTTCCGAGATTATCTTCTGATACAAAACAGACGTCTGGATTATATCCTTGATTATGTCGCGCAGAGTGAAAGGCACATGGATCTTTTGCATCAAAAATTAGGTTCAAATTCTGATTTACTGCCCAGTCAAAAATAATTTCACCATTATCATCATTTGTGCGGTATCCCCAGGCCGAATGATGACTGTTAAAATCGCCAAAATATACAGCTGATTTCTCTAGCAGTTGCAGTGGAGGATTAGGCCATATCACATTTGGAGGTTTATATAGATTCAAAATTTTTAGGCTTCCGATTTCAATAACAACAGTGTGAATATTGTGATTTGTTGATATTGATAGACAATTACAGTTTGAGATGGAATCTCGTATATATGTCGCAGATCCATAAATTTGATCGTATATTGCTCCAGCCAATTTATATCCATTGATGAGTCCTCTTCTAGCTAACTCAACTTCACTATTTACGTGTGTATCTTGAATTAAAATTACGTCAATCTCATAGTAAGCTGCAATTTGCGATAAGCAGTCCGACTTAGCCTGCGATATACCTTCTATGTTAAGTTGCAGAATATTAAAATTGGGTCCAATTTGTCTGCTATGTAACATTGTTTACTCTAATTATTCCTTTTCTTGATTGATGTTTGAATTTTGATGGTTGAGAGGATTGATTAATCAATCAGTTCGATTTTCAAGTTTCTCTTGATAACAATTTCAATTTTCACGATGAAAATTTATTTGGACCGTTTTCCGTAACGGTTGTTATCACCCAAACTCGGTAGGATTAAATTTACATTTTAAAATTTAATTAAATACAAAAAAAGGAGAAAAAGATATTTAAATTTAAATTCAGAAACATAATATAACATAACATAACATAACATAACATAACATAACATAACATAACATAACATAACATAACATAACATAACATAACATAACATAACATAACATAACATAACATAACATAACATAACATAACATAACATAACATAACATAACATAACATAACATAACATAACATAACATAACATAACATAACATAACATAACATAACATAACATAACATAACATAACATAACATAACATAACATAACATAACATAACATAACATAACATAACATAACATAACATAACATAACATAACATAACATAACATAACATAACATAACATAACATAATATAACATAACATAACATAACATAACATAACATAACATAACATAACATAACATAACATAACATAACATAACATAACATAACATAACATAACATAACATCACATAACATAACATAACATAACATAACATAACATAGCATAACATAACAACATAACATAACATAACATAACATAACATAACATAACATAACATAACATAACATAACATAACATAACATAACATAACATAACATAACATAACATAACATAACATAACATAACATAACATAACATAACATAACATAACATAACATAACATAACATAACATAACATAACATAACATAACATAACATAACATAACATAACATAACATAACATAACATAGCATAACATAACATAACATAACATAACATAACATAAGATAACATAACATAACATAACATAACATAACATAACATAACATAACATAACATAACATAACATAAAATAACATAACATAATATAACATAACATAACATAACATAACATAACAACATAACATAACATAACATAACATAACATAACAACATAACATAACAACATAACATAACATAACATAACATAACATAACATAACATAACATAACATAACATAACATAACATAACATAACATAACATAACATAACATAACATAACATAACATAACATAACATAACATAACATAACATAACATAACATAACATAACATAACATAACATAACATAACATAACATAACATAACATAACATAACATAACATAACATAACATAACATAACATAACATAACATAACATAACATAACATAACATAACATAACATAACATAACATAACATAACATAACATAACATAACATAACATAACATAACATAACATAACATAACATAACATAACATAACATAACATAACATAACATAACATAACATAACATAGCATAACATAACATAACATAACATAACATAACATAACATAACATAACATAACATAACATAACATAACATAACATAACATAACATAACATAACATAACATAACATAACATAACATAACATAACACAACACAACACAACACAACATAACATAACATAACATAACATAACATAACATAACATAACATAACATATCATAACATAGCATAGCATAGCATAGCATAGCATAGCATAACAGAACATAATATAACATAACATAACATAACATAACATAACATAACATAACATAACATAGCATAACATAACATAACATAACATAGCAGAACATAACATAACATAAGATAACATAACATAACATAACATAACATAGCAGAACATAACATAACATAACATAAGATAACATAAGATAACATAACATAACATAACATAACATAACATAACATAACATAACATAACATAACATAACATAACATAACATAACATAACATAACATAACATAACATAACATAACATAACATAACATAACATAACATAACATAACATAACATAACATAACATAACATAACATAACATAACATAACATAACATAACATAACATAACATAACATAACATAACATAACATAACATAACATAACATAACATAACATAACATAACATAACATAACATAACATAACATAACATAACATAACATAACATAACATAACATAACATAACATAACATAACATAACATAACATAACATAACATAACATAACATAACATAACATAACATAACATAACATAACATAACATAACATAACATAACATAACATAACATAACATAACATAACATAGCATAACATAACATAACATAACATAACATAACATAACATAACATAACATAACATAACATAACATAACATAACATAACATAACATAACATAACATAACATAACATAACATAACATAACATAACATAACATAACATAACATAACATAACATAACATAATATAATATAACATAACATAACATAACATAACATAACATAACATAACATAACATAACATAACATAACATAACATGACATAACATAGCATAACATAACATAACATAACATAACATAGCATAACATAGTATAACATAACATAACATTACATAAAACTAGAGTAAGCTTAAATCAGACAAAAAATGTTGACCAGTTGTTTTGAAAGCGACTGTACATAGATTGTTCATATACTTGTGGTTTGATTCAGTTTCGATAGTTTGTGTCTGATTCGAAAAGTATGAAACCTAGTTATTCATTTAATTAACAATTTAGGAGCTTAAAACTGCTCTAGAGAGTCAACAAATATCTTGCGATCCATATATTTGGCATTATAATGAGTTTGATTTTTTGAGTAAAATATCTGTTGTTTAATTTCTTTATTGAATGTTAAACTTTTTATATATCCATCAGATTTCAGATTGTCATAGAACTCATACAAGAAGCATCCTTCAGTAAATTAATTGTATTGCAGGCTGTGTCTTGTTACACCGTCTTGTTGAAACCATCATGCAATCCACATTTTCATCTTGAAATTGAGGCACAGCGACTGGAGTATCACGTTGCTATTTGCATTTAGCTTTAATGTAAAATTTCACTAAACAGAAAAATGTGTTTGCATATATTGAAAATACGAAAATTTTGGCCATTGAATACCAGCAAGATAAAAATGAGCCTCACCGATTAAAATAAGTGTAGCTATCAATTATTCATTATTTCTAAAATATTTCTTATCAGTAAAAACCCATTGTGCTTGTCCGTTTTACCAATCTGTAAGCTGTCGTGTTGTGATTTTTTTGGGAACTTTGTATCGTCCATATTCTTTGTTCGAATCGACAAATATTTGACAGAACACAATTTTTGGTGAAGGTGAAATTCGTGAAAACAAAATTTTGACATAAGGTGAAAAACTTTTCAATTTTGATGTTGATGCTGTTAATAAATATATATTAATATAAATATTACTTTGACGCTTAAAAAACTTCTGTCATAAATTGTTGTTCCAGCTGGCATTATTTGTTATGCCTACTGACATAATAATGATGATGCTAAAAAGTTAAACAAAATTTTGACGTTACGTTATGGTGAATATAAATTCCATAAGACAAAATTCTGACAATTAATAATTGTCATCTGTCATTATTTCGTGGATTTGCACAAAGCAATATGATATAAAATTCAAATTTTGTGTGAATTTAATTAAACTCCCAAAATTGAGTTTTAAAATTTATTTATTTCACGCCTTCTTACCAATGTGATTTTAATTTTAGTGTCAATTTAGCATTTGTTTGATAAAGATGTATCATCAATTAATATCAGAGTTATTGCCGTAAATAACAAACAGTCGCTAGGACCGCTGAAAAAAGGTATAAGGAGTGATAAAACTGATTTGAATACAATGAATCTTAAGCTTGATCATTAGAATTAGTTATGTAATCGGTAGAATATGCAAGTTTTTGATAAATGTTTCATATTTTAAATTTTCATTTTTATCGAATTTTATTTATTTTCGTTGTCTGTAAGATGTGTAGAAGGACTATGGTAGATGGAGTTAGCAGTACACATATAATGTTGGATACGGTTTCAAAGAATGCAATAAAATAAAACTAAGAACATAACTATATTGGGACTTGTCCAACTTTTTTTTATTATTCATAGAATTGAAAAATAAAAGCATCACACCTAATGAATGGTTTATAATCAAAAATGTTTGAAAATCAATAATTCACTGAATTCAGTGATCTAACTGAAAATGTTTCCTGCAGATAGCCGTTGTAATAGTTCATGTTTGTTTTTATTTATATATAAATAGGTTCTCAACCGTTTAAACCATAAATAAAAATCTGAAGGCGGGTTCGTGAACCTATAATGCATAATTCAACTCCACATTAAAAATTAATAATTATTTTATAAACAAATTCAACTTTGAATTCCATATCATTGCATCCTTACTTAGCAACTTTTATATTTTGAGTTCTTTAGTCGGGTTTATTGGTAAACACCAATTTATATTTTGTAGTTATTTTTAATAATAGCGTTGTCGCTTTAATTCTTATTCATTTTTTTATAATTCTCATAGGTATGAGTTAAGGAGCTCTACGAGGTTTGAGTCCGATTCTGACACCATAGAAGATAATTCAGACCTCATAGATAGCCGGCAGGCGTCAACTACTCCTATTTCGGAGAAGATATTAAATAGGTATATAACATATAAGTCCATATGAGCTTACATATTGTATAGTAAGTACACATGGCAATCCTGGGATCTGGCGTTTTTCAAATCAATTTCTTTTTAGTTTTCATCATTTTTCCTGCATTTTAAAACAGAATTCTTGCTTTTGCTTATAACCTGCTTTCTATTTTCATGTCAAGCTTTTTTTTTTTGTTAAACACAAAGAATCACTGGTTTTCATGATAGACAAAATAGTCATAACTAGTTTGGTTAACAAAAAAGTAGTTATAAGATTTCGCTTCACTAGAAATAATTGAAGTTATTTTGTGTTAGAAAGGGTTAACATCAGGGTTATTTGGCAATGAAATATACCCTTAAAATTCAAGATTGCTTGATTGCGGTTTATTTACTACAAGATATACAACACAACCTTTTAATATTTCTTAGATTTGAATTTATATCTTAAGTAACAAATGTGTTTTGGTAACAATAATCCGTGGTTCCACGTTTGAGAAATACTTAACCCAAACAACTGAGATCTTAAGCTTATTATTACGAAATTAATTAAATTTTTGATTTCTTTATTTTTCAGATTTGGATTATACTTACGACTATTTATTATCATGGGAGTCACATGGTCAATGGAAGCTATATCCTGGTTGGCTGGTTATACTGGCTGGGTATTCTACATAACAGATGTTTGTAACTGCATTCAGGGAGTATTGATATTTTTACTTTTTGTATGGAAGCCGCGAGTAAAAACTTTGATAAAGAAAAGGTATGTTGATAAAATTAAATGTTTTCTTAATGTTTTTATCTTTTTAGTAGGATAATATTTTTATTGAGAACATGAATACAATAAGAAGAAAATTCTTTCATGTTTTACTTGTTTATGCTTACAACACATTTATTCAATAATCTTGTAATGTTTTGTTCTATAAATTTCGATCACATTTAAAACCAGATTTTTAATTTTGCACATATCTGAATATTACTATCCACATTTTTAATTACTCCAATGAAAAAGAAGAGGCACTCAAAGAAAGTGAAGATGATAGCTAGCTTTATAATAGCAAAGTCAAACAAACGATTTATTTATTTAAATTCGATTTTTCACAATTAAAATTCACCTGTACTCTAATTACACAATTTTTTACACTATAGATGAATTTCGTGATCTGGACGACCGACTTTGAACTCGACCGTTTTAGATCGATTTCATACTTGACATACAATTAGTATAGGTGAAATATAAAATTAAAAAATTTGTTTAGAAAATTTTAAAGTGTTAAGTTTTATAACAGGGTAGTCCGTAAGATTTCTGGAAATTCAAATTCAGAGTAACTTTGAAATCGGATTGCAAGAGAATGGTTTACACGATATCAACGGTTTTATCCGCGTTTTAAAGACAATTGGCTGGCTTATTGAAAAGAAAATACAATGTAAGTTTTTGCTTACACTATTTTAAAATATTAAGAATTAAAATGGCGCTGATGTCGTAGATCATATTTAAAGATAGAGTTCTTGTTTTTTCACATATATTAATTTTTGTAAATGTGTACTTCAGATCCAAAACTTTAAGTTTAAGACAAAATTCATGATCTAGACAACCGGTGGACGATTGACTTCATACTTGCCATACAAATAGTATAGGTGAAATAAAATTATGAGTTTTTTTATACAAATTTTACATTTTTAATTTGAGAACAAAGTGAGCCAAAAGATTTGTGTATTTCAAACTCAGAGAATGACTCCTACAATTACATACACGGTTTTATGTATGTTGAAAATTTAATTGACTGGCGTATCAGCCTATTTAAAAATGCGTAGTAAACTTTTTACTTACACTGCTAAAAATATTATAAAATAAAATGTTTAAAGATAGCGCTGATGTAGTAAGTCAAGAATGTTAAAATATAAAATTACAACATTACTCTAAAACATGCCAACATTTAAAGAAAGAGTTTAGTTTTGTTCTAAAGATATAAGTTTTTAAAAATGTGCTTCTCAGGTAAAAAATTTGAACTGTTGAGTAAAATTTTTGATGCTTTAAAAAGCAATATCTTTAGAACAAAAACTAATGTGTTCTTAAAATTTTGCCATGTTTTAGAAGAAGACTTAAATTTATATAAGGTGAAAAAAAGTTCAAAATTGCTTGACATACGGCATCAATTCTATCTTTAAAAATTTTATTTGATAATTTTTTTAACAGTGTAGGCCAAAAATTTGCTGTGAATTTTTTTTCTTGATAAGCCAGTGAATTACCTTTTCAATGCAAAAATTGTTGATATCGAGTTAGCGGTTCACTTGCAATTTGATTTCTGTGTTACCCTGAGTTTTGAATTACAGAAAGCCTTCGGACTACCCTGTTCTCAAACTAAACACTTTAAATTTTTTCTAAAAACCACGGTTTTTTAGTTCACTTACATTTCTTGTTTGTTAAGCATAAAGTCGATCAAAAATGGTCGGGTTCAGCGGCGATCATCCCGATCACGAATTTTATCAACATCGAATGTTTTCACATCTTGAAAAATTAATTATATAATTAATCAATTTAAAAAAATGCTAAGTATCTAAATTTTAGTATAATTCATATTGTGGAAGAAAAATTAAAAAAATGCGTGACCTACGACATCCGCACCATCTCAAAAAAAAGTTTTCTTAATATTTTTAAAAGTGTTAAAACTTTACGGTAAATTTTTTTTTTAAATCCAGTCAATTACCTTTCTAACGCACATAAAAGCGTTGATATCGGGGATGCTTTCTTCTTTAACTTTGATTTCAAAGTTACCCTAAATTTGTGTTTCCAGAAGTCTTTCGAACTGCCCTGTTCTCAAACTAAACGCTTTAAAATTTAATATTTTAAATTAATTATTTAATTAATTAATTAATTAATTTTAATTTAATATTTTAAATATTGAAACTAGTAGTTTCACTTTTATTTCAACAACGCATAATTACCATTCCAGACCTATAGGGCTGCCATAGGCAAAATTATTCTATTTGTACCTAGAGTATATCAAGTAATCCGTCTGCATTTTATCAGATATTGTCATTTTGGTAATTTGCACTAAATACCTGTCGTGCAAAACGAAAACGGATGTTTATTGTACCAAAAATTAAAGCCAGCAATAGTGGGAGGTAACTTTAAGAAATTAATTTTGTTTGTCAAATTTTGACCACCAGTTTTGAACAGCGTACAATTGAGTAAAAAAAGATGCAGCACCTCAAACTTCTCAACCACATACAGGAACGAATATGTAATATATAATTTTGAAGTAATTAATATTGAATGGTTTTGAAGAAACTCAGTTTCGTTACTTAGTATGTCATCAGAAATTTTTTACCTTACACATTAAAGAAATATCTGTGATAGTGGAATTCAAATGGACCAGATTTCGGTTTATTAGAGATATTAAAAATTATAAAGGAAATAATACGAATTTTTTTATTAAATAAATATTAAATTAATACTAAACTGCTTAAGTTATCTCATTTAATCATGTCTGTGATTCTCTATACCTTTTACCGCTTTTATATTAATTACTTTCTTGCGTGATCAAATAAAGCAAAATCATTTTCATAAATTCTACTATCCTGATTTAACGCTCCACAGAATGATAGGAACTTTAATTTGAAGATGAACAAAAAATGAAAAAATTTTAAAACTGTCCAAGTTATAATCTCTTTATCAAATTACTAACATTTCTTATGCCAATTAGGATCGTCCTAATTAATACAACGCCTCCTAAATTGTTATATTTTTAAAAAAATGAATCCAGAAAACTTTTCCACCTAAATGAAAATAATTTTTTTAATTTGTATTTAAAATTAATTTACTTAGACTCAGCTCTACATTAACGATTTCAACCGATACAGATCATGTGTGATAAACTAAGAAGAAATTGATACTAGTTATATATTTTAAAATATATTGATTTATTTGTATAATAGTAATAAAATAGAATATATTAGAAATAGACAAACGAAAGAATATAAATTTAAAACATTATATAACACCTGTGTGATATGATAAGCTAAAACCCAACGAAGGTATTATTATGAATTCATTTATTATTTCTATTGTTCTGTGATCTAATCTGCAACTGGGAATTAACTTCTGTTCTTACTGGATATGGTTTTAATATAAAAAAAATATAAAAATTTGAACATGACAAACACTAAATATGACTGTGGTAATGGTATAATACTGAAAATTATGTTTTGTCAACATATTATATTAAGAAAGTCTCGGTGGTTTTGATGAAATAATTAAATTAATTTATAATTCTGTTTTATCATATATTTTTCAGGAAAATTTTAAGTGCATCATAATTTTAATTTTTTTCACTAACCTAATTAACAAATAATTTATTATAAACTCAAAATAAAAAAATATAGAATTAATTGTTTTTGTTAATTGAAATAGTTAGATAGGGTTGGTCAACTTGAAAAGGTTGAAATTTGTCACCAAAATAATAAAACAAAGCATCATTATTTGTGAAAATTTGCATCCAGGGTTGCACATTCGATCTTCTTATAAACTTCTACTCCATAGCAAATTTCTCATAGAGATTGATTTTTTAGAGATATCTCAAGTCAAGAATTCTCTCTGAAAAAGTCTGTCTCAATAAGCGTGAAAACTCAGTATGTGAAGCTTTCCAATTCATGCGTTTCTTTGGAACAAATTAGCTGTCTAACTTTTGTCTAAATGGCACGGCAAAAACTGGAAAATAAGTGAAATAAAAATACAATTTGTTCGAGGTAGTGTAGATAAAAGCAAATTTGAGCAAGTTCCACCTTCAATGGAACGAAACTAGCGAAGAATATGTAAAACTAGCACTACATGAAATTCATTGCTCACGGCGACATGTTTTTATGGTACCTATAGTGCAGATGCAGGTTCGCATTTTTCTAATTCTTTTCCCTACACGTCACTTCCCCATAAGCGATAACGACTCTTATCAGTATCATGGTATTGATGTGCATGTGCAATTCTGACTTTTGTTTCTGGAAGTATATACCCAAACTAGCAAAACCCTATTTTGGTTTTGATAGTTTGTGTCGATTTTCTGTTTTATGACGTTATTAATTTTTGTGCTCAAACTTCGGTTTTGCACGGCCATATATCGTAAAGCATTGGGAATTTCTCAATGCAATCTTCAGACGAAATGTTCTTCACACCAAAATACACCACTTTTGTGAACATGTCGAGGTCAAATTTTTACTTTTTCGGGTTGTTTTTAGTGCAGAAAACCTAAAAAATGTCATTTTCTCAGATTTGCGACCATAACTCACAAACCGTGTATATTTTAGGATAACTATTCTCCGCATTCACACATTGATTTTTAATTTTAGATTTAATTTTTAATTTTAAATTTGATTTTATTTAAAATTAAAAATCAAATTCAAAATTAAAAATTAAATTTTAAATTTGATTTTAATTTTAAATTTAATTTTTAATTTTAAATTTAATTCTTAATTTTAAATTGAAATTTTAATTTTAAATTTAATTTTAAATTTTATTTTTAATTTGAAATTTAAATTTGATTTTTAATTTTAATTTTAAATTTAATTTTTAATTTTGAATTTGATTTTTAATTTTAGATTTAATTTTTAATTTTAAATTTTATTTTAAATTTTAAACTTAATTCTTAATTTTAAATTTGAATTTTAATTTTTAATATAATTTTAAATTTTTAATTTTAAATTTTTAATTTTAAATTTGATTTTTAATTTGAAATTTAAATTTGGTTTTTAATTTTAAACTAAAATTTTAATTTTAAATTTTAAATTTAATTCTTAATTTTAAATTTGAATTTTAATTTTAAATTTTTAATTTTAAATTTGATTTTTCATTTGAAATATAAATATGATTTTTAATTTTAAATTAAAATTTTAATTTTAAATACAATTTTTAATTTAAAACTTGATTTTAATTTTTGATTTAATGTTTAATTTTAAATTTGATTTAAAAAAAATCAAACTAAATTAAATTTATAATTAAAAATTAAATTTAAAATTAAAATTTATATCTGATTTTTAATTTTAAATTTAATTTTCAATCTTAAATGTAATTTTTAATTTTAAATTTGATTTTTAATTTTAAATCAAAATCAAATTTAAAATTAAAAATTAAATATAAAATTAAAAATTAAATTTTAAATTAAAATTTTATTTTAAAATTAAAAATCAAATTTTAAATTTATCGATTAAAACGCTTTTGGCCTTTTTTTAAATCTTGAATTTTCCATAGCTCTATAAAATATACATATATGAATTTGCAAAATAAACTTTAACACAAAAAAAGACATATTTTTTTATGAAAACTGAAATTTTGGTGTGAAATGTACTATTTGGTTGCGAAATTACTCACAACGGCCAGAACAAATTAAGGATCGATTGTAGGTTATTGCAATGTGCAGCAACGTTACTCGTGTGAATGCGGAGAATTTTTTTGTCGCAAATAGTTATCCTAAAATATACACGGTTTGTGAGTTATGGTCGCAAATCTGGTAAAATGACATTTTTTAGGGTTTTCTGCTCTAAAAACACCCCGAAAGAGTAAAAATACTTTACGATATATAGCCGTGTAAAACCAAAGTATGAGCACAAAAATTGATGACGTCATAAAACAGAAAATCGATTCAAACTATCAAAACCCAGATAGGGTTTTGCTAGTTTGGGTAGATACTTCCAGAAACTGAAGTCAGAATTTGGGTTACATTCTATGACCTAAAAACTGCACTGTAATAGGATTACTGGCATATTCTACCCGTCAGGTTTTGCATACCACAAGAACTCTTTCAGTTTTTAAGAAAGGTCACATGGCAATAATCTGAATTAAATCTTGCAGATCAGTTCTTGCAACAACAATTTTACTACAATATGGAACCCACGATCTATGAACGGGCAATATCCCGATCATACTAATTAAATGTTTGCCTATACACTATACTCTACTTGCCTTAGTGTTCCCCTGATCTTTCTTCGTTCGTTTGGATGGTAAACATAATAGCACCTTTCAAGGGTGCTGTTATGTGTACAGAAGATGGTCATAGCAACATCTTTCCATTTTCCAATAAATAATCACTTTTAATTTATTCACTTCCAGGATAAAAACGCAATCATTTAAAATTATAAAGAAAAGCTTCATATATACTTCACCGCCAATGTAAATCCTCTTTTTCTTTCAATATTTTAAATTTTAGCTCTATTATCACTCAAAAATCAAAAACCCAACAACAGGGAAGTGGGAAGCTACTATTTTTTTTTTTATTTTGAGGTTATGATAAATCGTTAAAAGCAATTTAATTATTTTAAATAAACATAATTTAATAAGCATGTAGTTACTACTAATATTAAAATAAAAAAACATACTAACATCTGCACCGTAAATATATCGCACGCACAATGTTAAATTAACAAATAAAATTCTTCAAACTATTAACATTATATTTAATTAATAATTTTTTTAATTTAAGTATCAAATTTACAGGTACAGAGTTATGCGAGGACTCGCCCCTGAGATTTCAGCAAGTCGGACGAGCACATCACACCTCTCAATGGAGCGAACAACAATGTTAGCGAGAAATGAATTAAATCCAAACAATAATAACACTAACACAAATAGTGTTAACCATAAATCAAATGATTCAGTTTAAATTAAAATATTTGTTATTTTTATGTTTAAGTTAAAAAAAAACCATTAGCTATCACTACACGGTTGGTTATTTAAACTTACGAAAATAAAAAATAAAACAAGCTTCTATGAAATATTCTAGAACATTCAAAGGTCTAGTTCTTGTTTTGTGTTTCGTATTCAATACGGCACCCACCGGCCATGTATATAATTATTATTTTTAAAGCCAAAAATTATTTTATGTATTGATATAGGTTTAAGAAAATAGGTGCATTCGATATGATTGAAACAACTGAAAAAACAACAACAATTGCATTCAATTTTTCAGTTGTATCAGTTGCTTCAGTCAAATCGAACACAAATAATATTATTCAACATATTGCTTCGGTCTGAAAGACCTAAGTATTTTTTTAAATTAAATTTATAATTTGATGTAATTGAATCGGTCATTTCAAAAACCTCATAAGTCACTCAATTAGAATTTTTCAGAAATCAATAAAAACTGTTTCATACACAAACAAATGAGTTTTAAAGGACTTTTTTATGTTTAATTTAGTATTTGAGTGGTGAAAAATTAAAATAGCGGATAACCTTCATATTTTATTAATAGAAATAATGAAAAAAACTTGAAAAACAGTTCTTGACTTATGTTGTTTTAGCAAGAAATAGGGTTAGTGGTATAAAGTTTAACCAAAAAAATCGTAGTAATCATATTTTTTATTACAGAATTACACTTAAAAATAATCTTATTAACATTTTACATGTATTAATTTGTCATGTTTTAATATCTTTATGGTACATAGTGATATTCTCCATCATTCTTAATTATGAGTTAATTCATATATAATAGTATAATACGTATATAATTCATATATAATTCATATATAATACGAATTCTCGAAAAGAGGACGAGTGTCATGGGTCCGTACCTGCAGTTCCTCTCGTCCTACGCAGGAATGCAGGAATGCTATCGCTATCGACTTACGTGGTTTTTACCCAGAATACGCATCTCCCTTTAAGGAACCATTTTCTGCAAAAAAAAGCATGTTGGTAAAAAATGTGACTTATGAGGTTTTTGAAATGACCGATTCAATTATAATTTGTATAATTTTTGTTAATTAAAGTTTAAGTGATATTTTAGTTTAGGTGAATGCAAATATGAATTTTTACTGCGTAATATAACAGAATAACTGACCATAATTTAGAAATAAAAAAGGAGGAGAAAATCAATAATATGAAGTAATACATGAAGTAATCAATCGACATCAATTATCACATTACGTTATTGCATTGCTTGCTCAAAGATTTGAGCCTTCATTTAACTCCTTCAGAAGAATCGAGCCTTCATATACTGCAGCACATGATCAAGGAATATGCCATTAGCTGGATTATTGGCAACCCCACTTGTCTGTCTACTTGATTTGTGTTTGCCGGAGCAATTTCAAAATTCGAATTCTTCTAAAATCTAGACTACTCAGTTTTATTTATTATTTCAAATCTATACATCTGTTTTTGATAAATTCAAAATGGTGCATCAGCATTGTGGGGCTGCAAGCCAACCACATCAACATTAAAGAATAGTTTTTTTTCGATGTTGCAATTGTAAAAATCATCAGATCATTTGATAGAAATCATTTTCTGATATCTCTTTGCGTGCTGGACGTCTTACTTTAACCTTACTTTTTCTGTCAGTTAGATGAAAAAAATTACAAATTTCACGAAAGCTTGGTTGATCGATGAACTTGTTTTTAATAGTTTTTAGGCGTCAAGAGACAAAAGTTGAATTTTTAGTACTAAGTACTGGATTTGTTCTCAACGAGCCAAACTATATATAACTAAGGTATTTTAAAACGTCTTACTAGAAGCTGTGTGATCGTTTTTCCAGAACACAGTTTTTTGAAAGTTTTTTGAAATTAGCGACCAAAAGGAGGGTTCCAACCAAAAAAAAACTAAGATTATATTTGTATTCAGTAAGAAAACATTTATTATATGGTCCGATTTATTTTATAAGTATGACATCAAAAAAATTATTCTTTCATGTTGAGATGGTTTTAACTTGCAGCCGCCATACTGTTCCGCCATTTTAATTCTCCATAAACGCCACAATACAAAAAACTAGAAGGGTATTATAACTACAAAAAAAGCTTAGGCCACAGGAATGAAATTATTCAAAAATAATGATACGAAAACCATTATTATATGATTTTTAACCACGCCTGTCAAATAAATAACTACTTTTCTTATTAATATCGAAATGATATTAATTTAAATGAAACGACTGAAAAACAATAGCAATAAATTTAAAAAACTACATTATTGATAAATTTAAATGCCGTAAAACGAAAATGAATAAAAAGAAATAATTTTTCGTATGTTTACAATTAATATTTTCTTGGGAAAGACGTGAAGAATCATACATTTGTAGAATTTGTTTGTATACTATCACCAACAATTATTCTACACCTTAACTAACGTTTAAAGAATATCACAAACGTTAGCGGTACATATGTCAAACTATTTCCTTAGTATACGTTCGGTGTTGACTGTTTTACAGAATTTTAAATAAATTAAATTTTTAATCGGCGGGCTGACTGATTATCAGTTGTATGAGCTCTGGTCGTGTTATCGGTGTCCTGATAAAATATCACGCGAAAAAATCACACACGAAAGAATATCACGTCGAAAATATCACAGCGAAAAAATCACACTATACGAAAATATCACATCACTAAAATATCACATCCAAAAATCACACGTGAGAAAATATCACACCCTAAAATGACACACGAAAAAATATCACATACAAAAATCACACGCGAAAAAATATCACATCTAAAAATCACACCCGAAAAAATATCATGTAAAAAATATTTTATTGTAAAAAAACATATTGTCCGTATATAAAATATAAATTTTTGTAAAGAATTCTGAGATAGCAATCTTTCATGTGATACCGTATTGGACTTAGTAAAAACGTTTTCAACGACTTCACGTCATTAATCTTTTTTACAAATTAATCTTATTTTATTGATTTTGGATCTCAAATTATTTAATCAATATTCATCATATTCTTCCAATATTCTGTTCTTTATTTCACTGGATTCCTTTGCCTGAACACACTGCTGCATATAATAATTATATTGTAGCGACATCTTCAAAACCTGAGAATCCAAAACATTTCATATCGATGGTACACATTGCTGCAATCTCTAAATCTGTAATAATTATTCTAGATTTGCATTGGGTATTAATTCTTAAGCAGCCATCAACATTTTACAATAAGTATCATGTCTTATTTGGTAATAATATACATGGCAATGCAACGCACCATATTATTAAAAAAAATTAAAATATTTCTGGAACCACTTTAAATTAGTTACAAATCTGTCAAAGTTGTATGAGCAAAAATAATTACTATCAATTCCTCAATCTTATAATTCCATATTATATTTTTCAAATATTAAAATATGAATATCTCTCGGATTGGCTAGAGAATTCTCATTTGTTTTACTTTTGGCGTACTGTAAGCGTCAAATTTGTGAATTTTGTTTGGGTAGAGCCATCTGCACACCTTCCGATGCTTGAGCCATTGAAATCTAGGTTTAAAAAAAAAGGACAACTGATCCAATACCCCAATATGGACCATGCCCGAAACAAATTTCTAACCACAAAAAAACTTACAAGACCATGGTGGTCATTAAAAACATTTCATTTAATCAAAGAATTTAGAAAAGAAAGAAAATTTAAAAATAGCTTGCTTATTTATGGTGCGTTGATTGTTGATATGTTGCAACGTCGTCCGGCGGTACAATACATATAATATCTGGGAGCCGTTAATTTTCGTAGCCAACCTTCATAAAATCGTTCGGTCAAGATTAGCTTGTTTTTTTGTATCGTTTTAATCCCAGTACAATATGCCGATGATTCCAATTTATATAACAATGTAACAAAGCATAAAATTTGATTCATCCAAGACTTGCTTTGATGCAAAATAAAATCGATTTGGCTATGTCGATTTAAATTCGAATATGTAGAGATAAACCAAAAAAATTCTAAGCTTCAACTATTTGGATGTAAATGGTGCCCAATTTCCTTTTATCAAGAAAATTTCCTTTTTACAACTTCAATCAATGTTGTAGCCAATCTCAAAGCTGTCGTAAGTTATTTATCTGAGACTAGCACGATTACGACACTTGCTGCCTCACAATTTTATATCTTTCTCTTTGTTCAATAATATCACTATCTTCAACGGGATGCGACAACCACTTTTAACAAAGACAAAAGAATATTTTTTTTACCATATAACTATTTTGGTTTTATATTTCTTTCTCTATAAATCATTTTTTTTTGTTTAAACAATAATTATGTTTTTTGTGTTAATTACATTAATACACCATTTTGTTTTTACAACCCATCATTACACTATCAATTCAAATAATTTTATATTAACTCTAACAATAGAGTTTATTTGAATAAAATAAAAACTAAATTCGCGAATCCACATCACTTTTTATTTTTGGCGTTTCCTTACGGAATATCATTAATTTAATTTACTTTAAATTTAATTTATAACTTTTAAACTAAAACTTTTCGAGATATGCCACGAACTGCGTAACATGATTTTATATTTTACTTTAGAAAAATCGAACGCGTACCACGGCATTAGTTTCTAATTAATTCCTTTGGTTTAAAGATCAAACACCAACTAACTTATTTTCCAAAAATTCTCATCCTAAAATAATAATTTTTGCTAATGGTCTAAGCGAGGCAAAAAGTTGATTCATTGTCATTCCGTCTCTTTCAAAAAATGAAAAACTAGTTTCTGTTGAGGTTTTGAAGCATTTTTATAGAAAAACAATTGTGAGAGAAAAGATCTAATATTCTTGTTTCATTTTTTCCTCATTTAAATATGTAACAGATAAAAAAAATTTACAAAGGAAAAGTCATGTGATTACGTTTAATACGATATTTTTCTATTGCCATGTGCGTCGTCATTTCATTATTTCATTATTTACGTTGTATAATAAACTTTTCTATTGCAGTGTTCAATGCCCGATTTTATTTATGTATATTGGGATCTGTCGAATTGGAATTACGACAAGACACAACATATAGGTTGGTAGTTCGAGGATGGGATGTATAGAATGGATTAACTAGAATCTAATATTTGCTGATAATGCAGTCGGTCTGATCTGTCAAGCCTTAGACTCCAGTTAATCCAACCTACACAGTACCAAATTGTGAGCATAACAACTGAGAAGGAGCATATAAAGATGATAATCATTCAGCCTTATTGGGACTTTTGTTTGACGTGTCCGACATTCATTACTCATACTATTTTCACTAATTTCTAAATTACCGATATTTTTACTTCTTTCAAAATTAAAATTTAGATTATAATTTTCAGAATTATCACTGTCCACAACATTATTACTTTGATCAATATTAGAAGACTCTATAACATTTTTAATTTGAACTAATGTAATGTTTTCTATTACATCATCAACGTTTTTTCACTTTCATCTTCTACACTCACAAAATCATCAACACTTTTTTTGGGTTTCACTGTCTTACGCTTGATTAATTTTTTTTTTTATTTTTTTTTAATAAGAAGTGTTGTGTAGTAGGAATTACAAAATGTGTCACAACAACACATAGATACCTTTTAAGACGTAGGTCCCACAACAACATGCGTCTTGAGGTATAGGTGGACGCTTTTTTTTAAAATCTTTGTGGATTGAAGGAACTCGAGACTATTGATTCGGGCAAATCATTTCATGTGTACGATGTACGCACAAAGAAATCCCTTTGCATTCTATTACTATGACAGTGAGTAATCTCGACAGTCCGACCGCCCGCACAAACCGATCGACGAGTAAAACGAGGAAAAACATATGTCTGAGGCATTATGGACCTGATTTCATCCGAGCACTGCTGGTGACGATATTTATAAAAAACAACGAGATCAGCAACAGTGCGACGATGTTGCAGGGAATCAAGATCTAATGTTAAATCTCGATCACCAACAATTCGTATAGCTCGCTTTTGAACAGAGTCCAAAAGAGCCAAGATAGTAACAGATGCAGCGCCCCAAACTTGACAACAATACTACATACAGGGACGAATATAGGACTTATAAATGTTTTTTTTTTTTTTTTTTAATAAAATGTGTTGTGTAATAGGGTTTAGAATATGTGTCACAACAACACATAAATACCTTTTAAGACCTAGGTCTAGACCTGGGTCCCACAACAACTGGCGTTCTGAGGTGTAGATTAACGCTTTTTTTAAACATCTGTGGGTTGAAGCCACCTGAGACTAAGTGTTCCGGCAAACTATTCCATTTGTACGCAGTTCGGACAAAGAAGTCTCTCTGCGATCTGCCAGTATGACAGCGCGGGATCTTTACCGTTTCACTGGTTGCGGCAGCCGATTGCCGAGTGGAACGGGGGTAAAAATAAGTTTGAGGCATGATGCCGCTGATTTCATCTGAGCACTGCTGATGACGATATTTGTAAAAAACAACGAGGTCAGCAACAGTGCGACGATGTTGTAGGGAATCAAGTTGTGATGTCAAAGTTCGATCACCTACAATTCGTATAGCTCGCTTTTGAACAGAGTTCAAGAGGGCCAAGATGGAAACAGAGGCAGCACCCCAAACTTGACAGCAGTACTCCATACAGGGACGAATATAGGACTTATAAACATGGAGCAATTGGTATGGAGTGAAAAAATTTTTGCATCTATTTAGGAGGCCGAGTTTTTTAGACGCGCTTTTTGCCATCGCCATTACATGATCGTTCCAGAGTAGGTCATTTGAAACTGTGACACCCAATAAACGAATGTTTTTACATTCACCTATTGGTTCATCACACATACTAAATAAAATATCTTTGGGGAACTCGGTCTTTAATCTGGAAACAATCAACAGCTGTGTTTTGGTGGAGTTGAAATTGACAAGGTTTTGGTCACCCCAGTCGGCGACTTTATTCAGGTCTTTGTTCACGTTTATGGCAGCGTCTCTCCGGGCAGGATTAATTCGTTCGTGCATTTTACCTTTTGAAGGAAGGGGCTCGAACGACTTGTGCAGAGTACTATCATCTGCAAAACTATTTATTGGGTTGCTGGTGATTTTCAACAATTCGTTGATATAAATCAAAAATAGGGTTGGGGACAATACTGAGCCTTGGGGTACACCAGCGTTAATTAGTTTAGACTCAGAAGAATATCCGTCTAAGGTTACCGAAATGTATCGGTCGGATAGAAAATTTTGAATCAGCTTCACAACATTGGGATGAAAACCGTACGCAACGAGCTTGTTGATTAAGTTGGCATGCCAGACTCGATCGAATGCCTTGGAGATGTCTAAAGCGATAACGTATGTTTCACCACCTTTATCAAGTATGCTGTTCCAACAATGCGCTACATAGTTTAATAGATCGGTAGTTGATCTTTTGTTTCGAAAACCGTATTGGCTGTCGGATATTAAATGATTTTCTTCCAGAAATTTTGAAATATGTGTATTAATATAATGCTCATAGACTTTGGATAGGACCGATAGTAAAGCTATTGGCCTATAATTTGAGATATCGGATTTTGGTCCCTTTTTGGGGACGGGCTGGACATTTGCCAACTTCCAGCACGAGGGAAATATACCAGATTTGTAGGATTGGTAGAATATTTTAGTTAAAGTTGGTGCAAGTTCTTTGGAAAAGGTTTTTAAAATAATGGGTGGAATATTGTCCATTCCTGATGCTTTGTTGATGTTTAACCCCTTTAAAAGTTTAGCGACTATTTTGGGTTTGAAGTGAAGTTCATTCATATTAACTCCTGAAGACTGGATTTGGGGTATTTCTTTAGGAGTTTCCAAAACAGTGGAGTTCAGAGCAAAGCGTTCAGCGAACAAGTTAGCTTTTCTTGCGGGATCATTGACGATTAAATCACCATCAATAATAGGGGGAATAGAAAATTTTGTACCAGAATTTAAAGAATTAATGGCACTGTAGAAACTCTTGTCAGAAACAGACATAGACGTAAGTTTTGAGGCTTTCGCTCTGTCAATTTCGGACTTTTCGTTTGAGATAATCTGATTAGATATTTTGTTGGCCTTTAGATATTGGGATCGATTAGTGGGAGTTTTGTTATGAATCCAAATATTAAATGATCTACGTTTGTTTCTAAGTGCCGTTTTGGCAGCTTTCGAATACAAGTATTTTTGTTTGGGTTTTACTATGGAGAAAGGGACAAATTTATTTATAGCAAATTGGATGGTTTCTGAAAAGTTTTGAGCAGAAACATTTACATTGTCAGTGTAAAAACAATGACGGTCGAAAGGGAAACCATGGAAAAAATTTTGAAGACCACTCTTATCCATTTTTGAGTAGTGAAATATTTTACGGGGTTTGGGAGCTGTAGTTTTAAGTAAATCAGTTTTGATAACTGATGAGATTAAATAATGATCAGAATTTCCAATACTACCTTTCGCAACATCGACACTCGTAATATCTGGCATTGTGGTAAGATAGAGATCTAGTAGAAAACTATTATCACCGCCATTACGGGGAGTGAAAGTCGGGCTTTTTACAATTTGGAATAGGCCCTGAGACGCGGCAAAAATTTCTGCCAGTTTTCCACTATTGTCAACATCGTCGGTCGATTTGGAGAATTCCAACCATGATTTGTTGTGGACGTTGAAGTCACCGGTAACGATAACTTCACAATTAGGGGACTTTGCTCTAAATGTGGAGTAATTGATGCGAAGTAAAATATTTTTTACATCTATTGAGGAGGCCGAGTTTTCTTGACGCGCTCTTTGCCATGGCCATTATATGATCGTTCCAGAGTAAGTCATTGGATATTGTGACTCCCAATAAACGAATGCTTTCACATTCGTCTATTTGGTCGTCACACATATTAATTGAAATATCGTTGGGAAACTCGGTCTTTGATCTGGAAACAATCAATAGCTGTGTTTTGGTGGAATTAAAATTGACCAAATTTTTGTCACCCCAATCGGCGACTTTTTTTAGGTCCTCGTTTACATTTATGGCAGCGTCTCTCCGGACGGGATTTATTCGTTCATGCATTTTACCCTTTGAAGATAGGGGGACGAATGACTTGTGCAGTGTACTATCATCTGCAAAACTATTTATTGGGTTACTGGTGATTTGCAACAGTTCGTTGATATAAATTAAAAATAAAGTGGGAGATAAAACTGAGCCTTGGGGTACACCAGCGGTTATTAATTTAGACTCGAGCTTGTTGATCAAGTTGGCATGCCAAATTCGATCAAATGCTTTTGAGATGTCTAATGCGATCACGTACGTTTCACCACCTTTCTCAAGTAAGCTATTCCAAAGATGTGCCACATAGTTCAATAGATCGGTTGTTGATCTTTTGTTTCTAAAACCGTATTGGCTGTCAGATATCAAATGGTTGACCTCAAAAAATTTGGATATGTGTGAATTAATATAGTGCTCGTATATTTTAGACATGACTGGGAGTAAGGCTATTGGTCTATAATTTGAAATATGACATTTCGTTCCTTTTTTTGGGACAGGCTGGACATTGGCCAACTTCCAGCAGGATGGATATATACCAGATTTATAGGATTTATAAAATATTTTGGTGAGGGTAGGTGCAAGTTCTTTTGAAAATGTTTTTAGAATAACGGGAGGAATGTTGTCCAGATCAGAAGCTTTGTTGTTGTTTAACCCCCTTAAAAGTTTTTCGACAATTTTGGGTTTGAAATGTAATTGTTTCATATTAACTCCCGAAGACTGGATTTGGGGTATTTCATTAGGAGTTTCTAAAACTGTTGAATTTGAAGCAAAGCGTTCCGCGAACAATGTAGCTTTCCTTACAGGGTCAGTAATGATTGAGTCACCATCAATGATAGGAGGGATAGAAGATTTAGTACCACAATTTAAAGAATTAATGGCACTGTAAAAACTTTTGTCAGAAATTGACATACTCGAAAGTTTTGCCGCTTTCGCTCTGTCAATCTCTGCTTTTTCGTTTTCAATTATCTGGTTTGATATTTTATTAGCCTTTAAAAATTGGGATCGATTAACAGAGTTCTTTTTATGAATCCAAATATTAAATAATCTACGTTTGTTTCTAAGAGCCAATTTGGCTGCTTTCGAAAACAAATATTTTTGTTGGGGTTTCATTATTGAAAAGGGAACGAATTTGTTAATACCGAATTGAATGGTTTCAGTAAAGTTTTGAGCAGAAACACTTACATCGTCAGTATAAAAACAATGACGATCAAAAGGGAAACCTTGAAAAAAACTTCGGAGACCATTGGTGTCCATTTTTGAAAAGTGAAATATTTTACGGGATTTGGGAACTCTAGTTTGTAGCAAATCAGTTTTGATAACTGATGTGATTAGATAATGGTCAGAATTTCCAATACTACCCTTATCGACATCGACACTCGTAATATCTGGCATAGATGTGAGATAAAGGTCTAAGAGAAAACTTTTATCACCGCCATTACGAGGAGTGAAAGTTGGGCTTTTTACAATCTGCGTCAGGTCGTGCGATGCAGCAAATATTTCTGCCTGCCTTCCATTGTTGTCGTCGTCGGTCATTTTGGAAAATTCCAACCACGATTTGTTGTGGACATTGAAGTCGCCGGTAACGATAACCTCACAACTTTGAAATTGTGCTCTAATTTCGTCGACAACATTAGTCAAGTCATTAAAAAAATTGGGATTATGTTTGTTTGGGGTCCGGTATAGAGCTATTGTGAAAAAAGAGATTTCAGGTAGACAAACCTTTAATACTACTGTACTGTAGCCATCACCATGTACTTCATAATTTGGAAAGCGTTTATATGCAACACTCTCATGACTGTATGCACATACACCTTGATGCAGTTTAAAAGCTGATTCAAGCCTATATTTGGGATTTAGTGTTACTTCATAAGGATAGTTTTCAGAAACTTGTGTTTCTGTAAGAAAAAGAATGTGCGATTGGTCGTGCTCGAGATGATGTTGCACGGCGTCCCGGTTGGCATTCAATCCACAAATATTTTGAATGTGTATTTTAAAAATTTTTTTATCAAATGTGATAGTTGTCTTGTTCATTATTTTCACTAATTCAACTTTGACTTATGATTTTTGTTCGTATTGTTATTGTTCGTATAGGGATTTTTACACATTCATTTTTAAAAATCACATCCCTACTATAATCCACTTTATTAATGGCTGGATAATATACATACTCGATAACCTTTTATATTTTCGTCATATCCAACGAAAATTCCCAACTTAGCCTTTGCATCTAATTTTTTTCTTTTTTCTTTTGGTATATGTGTATACACTTCGTAACCAAATACACGAAAAACTGAAATGTCTGGAATTTTATTATGCCATTAACTCATATGGTGATTTTTCTTTAATTTTTGAAACACCATTTCTATTTATTACACAAAAAGTTGAACTCACTGCTTCGGCCTAAAATTTTAAATCGAGGCCTTCTGCTTGTAACATAGTTCTCGCACTTTCCACTAACGTACGATTTTCGCGTTCCGCGACGCCATTTTGTTCTGGCGTGTAACCGACCGTTCTTTGATGAGAAATTTCACGACGCGACAGAATTTCATCAACATACCGATTTTTAAATTCCATACCGTTATCCGAACGAAACACTTTTACTTTATGTCCCGTTTCAATTTCTACACTGTTCAAGAAATTTTTCAAATAGTCTTTAACCTCACTTTTTTCTTTCATAAAAAAATACTTTTCTATAACTTGAATAACTGTCTTTAAAAACAACGAGCCACCAATTGATTATTTTTGCATTGGTCCACAATCATCTGAAGAAATCAATTCACCTGGATAATTTGCCTTAAATTCAATATCTTGAAATGGTAATCTATGTTGTTTACCTAAACAACAATCATCACAAAAGAAATCATTTTCATTTTCAATTTTGACATTCGCAAGTTTTAAAAAAAACTTTAACATGTCTAACATTTTGATGACAAAATCTCTTATGCCACAGCTGTTAATTTTTTGAGACTAAAACATTTGCCTCACAACTTTCACTAATTTTCGGATACAAAACTTTAAACTGCATACTATAAGGACAATTTTCCACTTGACGATCTCCCACTGCTTCTAAACCCTTCTTGTTGTAGAATTTACAGACTCGATCATCACATGTCATATTATAACCTTTGAACAACATTTGCCAAATGCCTTTCATGACATTTGTCATCAGCAAAACTCAAAATGTTTATATCACCTGCACCGACTGCATCCAAAAAAGTCCCATTACCTATGCGAATATTCAGAGGTTCATCAAAAATTTTGTAATTTATGAACCATTCTCTATTGTGAAACATATGTTCACTTGCACCTGAATCTACATACCACTTTGAACAGTCTATCGAAGATGTCGCTGCTATCACAAAAACTTCACTAACATAACTAAAACCTTTCGCTGTTCATTTATTTCCATTGGAATTTTTATTTTGAACACGATCTAGACAATCAGCCTTGAAATGACCCACCCGACTTTCCACATAAAAATCATTTATAGTTTTTCTTAGTATGTTTATTGCTACTCTTTTTAGCTACTAAAGCATTTTGTTGTTGTGATATCAGTTTCTCCTGCAATTCAATTTTCTGTTCTTCTGCCATGAGCCGAGCTACCATTTTATTTAAGGTTCTCATTTCATCTGACGTTGAATCCCATGCAGTAGAGAAATGATTATATGCTGGTGGTAACGTAGCTAATATTTTTGCCTTTAACATGCCATCAGATACCGGTTGTCCCAACTCTTTCAAACTATTCGACAATTGTTCCAACTTTGAAATATGTGTAGCCATATTATCCCCTGTTTCAATTGAATTGTATGAATAAAACTGTTGCTGTGTCTAGTGATGGGTTGATTCCGATTTTTGTTCAAATACACTATGAAATTTTATCCACATTTAATGTGACGTATTGCAACCCATGACCGCGTTGACGGACCAAAAGTAAACCATTTCGTCAAATAGGGTGGACACCCATATTTGAAGAGTTTAAAGAAGAGAAGAAGGAGTCGCATCCTAATATGATCGTTAAATGATGTGCCGATCAACTTTATGGCAAAACCAGAAACGTGTTGTCTAATTTTAAGACCATAAACGAAGCGAACCACCCAATTAAAGGACTTCTTAATTAATCCGATATTCTCCAGGGTACATCCAAAATAGACCTCAATACCATAATCAAACAAAGGCATGACAAGTGCATGAGCAAGTCGTTTTTTAATATGCACAGGCAGGAAATGAATCAGGTTACTAAGCCTTCTTAAGATGACAACTACTCTGCCAATAACATAATTAATATGAGGTCTCCAAGAAAGATCGCTATCAAAAATTACGCCAAGATTCTTCACCTGTGTAGCGAAAGGGATGACAGTATCACCGGTCTTGATAGTCAACCCATGATTATAGAGCGATGAAGGGCAATTAAACAGCATGGCCTGCGACTTAAACGGGTTAAGAACCGGCCTATTTGAGACAGCCCAGTCCGACATTAGTTTGAGATCAGCATTAGCTTCAAGAAAACAGCGATTGATTTCAAATTGTGGGCAAGCATGGAGCAACTGAACGTCATCCGCAAAGAGGTGAAGAGGACCCAAAATGGAACCCTGAAGAGCACCGTTGAGAATAGGAGAAGAACTAGAAGCAGACATGCCTAAAGCAACACATTGAGACCTATCGCACAAGTAAGAAAAAACAAGGTTACAGGCACTGATGAAAAAAATAACGTGGTTTTAAGTTTGGAAACCAGCAACGCATGATCGATGGAGTCGAAAGCCTTACTAAGTCCAGGAAGAGAAGAAGACTAATCAGCTTACCATCCTTGTTGCGGCGTAAACGGTCAGAGTTATCAACCAACGTGTGAGTAGTACTATAGTGCTTCCTAAATCCAGATTGATGGTCGGACAACAACTTGTTAGAAGTAACATGTTCGAGTATTTGATCATTGATGAGCCTCTCAGAACCTAAGACAATGTGGAAAGGACGAATTGGTCGAAACTCATTCGTAGCTCCTTTGGGGAGTGGCGTAATATTAGAGAACTTCCTACCACAAGGGAAGGATGATGACATAAGAATGAAGTTTAAAAGATGACAAACGTGTGGCAGAATGAGAGGAAAAATAAGCTTTAAAAACTTCAAAGGAATACCATCCGACCCCACAGCATTTGATGAAATAGCATAAAACGCCATCTCAACCTCAGAATTTGTGACCGAGCGGAAGGAAAAAGCATTGGGACTTTCCGGAAGGAGCAGATCGAAGCGTGGAAGGGGAGGATATGAATTTATTGATGTAAAGGTCCGGTTTAACCGATCCAGGTCCTGCACACTCAGGAGAGAAAGGTCAGGTTCAGAATTAAGTGCACCAATGTGCTTAAGCTTGGACCACATATCCTCGGTAGAAGAAACATTAGAGAAAATCCGAGAGCCAAGCTCAAACTTAGCCTTTCTGACCATAGACCTAAACCTGTTTCTATAGGTACAAAAATTTTCCAGCCAGTCTCAGAAGGGTCTCTCTGATACGCCTTATATGAAAAGTCACGCAGATAACGAACGTGAACCGTATCAGGGGACATACTGATAGACAGAGGCTACTCGTATAGGAACGAATAGACATGTGTCTCTCAAAGACATTACGGAGATAGGTATTAAGAACGGTAAGCTTTGTGTCAGAGTCTGTACAGCTGTAGAAAGATGACAGATCAACAAGCGAGAGCTCCTTGCAGAGAAGCTCAAAATTAATGTTATTTTAGTCATGAAAAAATTTCTTGGCTGGCACCAGGACCTTAGACAGATTAAGGGACAGGAATATGAAGGAGTGAGCCGAGATGCCAGGCACTCGGAACTGACTGCTCATGTTAAGTAACGTTATATCGCTTACCAAGCAAAAATCTATACAAGACTCAACTGGCGAGTTATAAGCATAGTGCGTAGGCGCATTGTTATGGACAATGCTCAGTCCTAGTCGAGAGCAGGTCTCAAGAGCATCCATCATATTTGCTTGTATTAAAATGTTTGTGTTAAAATCTCCTAAAACAAGAATAGAAGAAAACTGAGAAACAATTTTGATATAAGCTTCTCATTAACAAACAGAGCAACACCACCCCACGTCTACGCGGACGGTCATGACAATACACGCGATACACATCAACTCTAACAGCCAAATTTGAAAAATAAGACTTAAGTCGCATATCCGAGTCGTGCTAAAGGAAATGGAACAAGGAAAGAGGAAGGAAGGTAGAGGAGAAGAAAAGAATTGAAGGTAGAGGACTGACAAAAACACAAAACATTAACAACGAACCCATATAGGGACTGTATTAATAACCGAAAAATAACAGACATACACAAAATACGCAAAAAGAATTTGCCGCAAAGAAAAAAAAAAAATCAAATATCAAATATGAAAATGCAAGGGTGAAATATTAAGCTATATATGACGATGCCACTGCTGATCCCCAAACAGATCAAGAATTAGAACACATGATCAAAATATGATGTTATTAAGAAAATATCAAAACAACAGATCACATGACATAAAACTAAAACAGCAAATTGACAACTCTTTAGATTAATAAAGAACAGCAATTTACAATTTAAAAAAAATTAATTGGGTGAAAAATCAGCTACGTCGGAAATTTGGTCAAGAATGAATTCAAGCTGCACGTTTCAAAAATAGATCCATCCAGCAGATTAATTGTGATAGACGCATAACCAACCTTGAAACCAAGAATAAGTTTGCCCCTTTTCAATATGCGAGAGCGCTTAGCAAGATCAGCCAATAGAGGCGGTAAATTATCGTTGAAGTGAACAGTGCCCCTTAGATTAATTTCAGGGAAGATATCGTGAAGTTGAACTTTTTTCATCGAATGATATGACTTCATGACGCAATCCCTGGTTTGAATACTAGAGAAAGAAATTAGTATCGAGGATCTTCGTCTGTTTAGCCAGCGATACCATGATAACATTGACATTTCAAAACAATGGTAAACATTTTTAAAAGTACGCAAGACTGCATCAGAGAGATTAGTATAAGAACTAGAAAAACCAGAGACAATAATATCGCTTCGCCTTTGAGCTCTGAGAAGCTTAAGACTCTCAAGCTGGTCTTTGGAAAGATCTAACTGGAAATTGTCACTGGTATGCTGGAGGGAGGTAAGTGAACTCTGGAACGGTACCAACTGCACATCGACATGCGTAGTCATTGCAGTATCATGACTAGACTTAAAAGACTCAAACTGACCTGAAAGAGCAAGGTGCTCCTGCTGAAGGGCGGATAAATCAGTTTTAATGGTACCAAGATCACTGCGTAGTGCTTGAACGTCAAATTTTATATCAGCGGAAAGTAACACACGTGAGGACAGCTTACTCAGAATAAGTCCAAATTTGGAATCTGGAGTAGCAAACTTGTTAACACACTGGGAGCATAACCAGGAGCCAGCTTTATCAGAGCAGGCCTTTTGAAAGTTAGTTCTGGAGAGACCAGAGCACGGCTGGTGAAACCAGCACACACACGCATCACACAAAATAGAATTAGAATTATTGGACACGGACTGGGCAGAAGAAGGACACTTGGTAGAGTTTGACATGGTTAAAGTAACAACAAAAGAAAGAAAGAAACCAGCAAGCCCACAGTACACCAAAAAAAAGCACGAGTGGCAATACCGTCACTAAGCTAGATGGTAAGCTACTAGGTTAAGCGGCTGTATGTTTACTCAATTAAAAGACTTCCGCTGCATAAACAAAAAAGAAAAATTAATGTAATCAAAAACTATAACGGAAAAATTAATAAAAGAATAAAAAAAAAGAAAATAAAACCGACTAATGAATGTGATGATGCTCAACTAGGATAGTTGATGTATGGTTGATGTCCCTCTACTAGTTTTTAAAGATAGCGATTAACTGTGTAGTTGAAGACTTGTACCAGCTGTGTAATACTCCGAACTGATGACTCGTTTTTTATAAAAAGCGGATACACAGAGTACGTCGAATTGATGACACGTAAAAGATTATCGGCAGGAAGTAGATTGATGCGTGATACAGGATACTGTTATTATATAAAACACCGAATATAATATGCCCGATACAATACGACGAACTAATGACGCGTTATAATGTGTAAACTGGATGATTATAACAGCTAATAATATCAATTGATAAGCTGATAAGTTAAAGCAGCGATAGGATATGATAAGCAATGATGATTAGTGTTAAAGTAATGTTACGTTGCTTAGCAGCCAACCAAGTTAGTGTTATTCCATCACATAACCAAACTTAATAATACTACATAAATATAACCAGTAATGGCACAGTGGTTTATTGCACAGAATATGAGTCAGTACCGCAGTGTGTAGATATTAAAACGATGAGTAGTAATCAATCACTTGAATAATGATGAAGAATTATGCCTGGTAGCTGAAGCTCATGTACAGCTAATACACATGCAAAAAAAATGTAGGTTTGATGATCCAAAAAACACTGGAACAAAGTGAAAATGAGCAGCTGATATAGTTGACTTTGTTGGCTGGTATGTTGAAGCAATGACAATGACGCAGATGCAAAGGTGTTTGATGGCCAAACCACTAGCATTAATATTCCATCACATAACCAAACATCACGATGCAAAAAAATTTCAACTAGAAGTCTAAAGCACAATTGTATAAAGCACAGATTAAAATTGAATAGCACAAAACACTAAGATAACAACAATAATAACCAAAATAAAAGCATCAGCAATATAAGCCAAATTCAAATTATAAATAGAAAATTTTCTTTGACAGCAGTTCAAAGGCGTGTATCACTCGAGCGCCATTTTGAAAACCATTTTGAGCGCCCATTTGAAAATATTAGCTTTAATTTACCACGTTGTGACAAGGAATTCGAATTGTCTTAATTTTATTGAATGTTTTATTTAATTTTACTAACATAATATTTTTTTGACAACTTGACAACTTCGCAGTCTAATAAAAACCATAAATTGACATTTTATCGTCATGAATTAAAGATATATTTCTAGCTAATGCTAGGTCTTAATTTAAAATGTATAGTTCTTTTTAAATAAATTTATTTTTATAAGCATGTAGTATAAAATAAGAACAACATTTATTATAAATATCAAACATGAACTAAAAATTAACATCCAGATTTAAAAACATTTCTACTAAATCAATACTTGTTGCAACAGCTACAACATTTCAAAAAATCCGCAAAACAAATATGAAAATATGGAGGGGCTGAAATCTCACAGCTCTGAGATATCAAGACTTCGGTCTGGGTTAAGGATGGAATATAGTTTTCGGTAAAAAACTTTTATGAGGACATGGTTCTTAGTTTTGGGCAGCGATGTATATCAAACATAACTCTTTGTTAAAGTACAAATATTTTCCTATCTCTGTTTAGATATGTATTACAAAACTAACATGAAACATCAATACGTTACCGGAAAATTATAACAGAACATAAATTAACATAATTTAGTGAAAAGATGATACACTCAGCAAACTACTCAAAAACCTCTCCATTTAGCGTTTCGAAAAAATATTAATCACATTTTCATATTTCTTTCACAACTCCAAAAATATTGTAAAAATTAAATAAAATCAAACTTTTTTCAAAATTCTAAAAATATTCCAAAAATAGTTACAAAATCAAATATTAAAACTTTTTCCAAAATTCTAAAAATATTGCAAAAATTATTACAAAATCAAAAATACAAACTTTTTTCAAAATTCCAAAAATATTTCAAAAACTATAACAAATAAAAATTTTCATGTCCAATTTCATTTTCAATTACATTTAGGTCATAATAACAGCTACATTTTTTTTGACACACTTGACAACTTTTGACACACTTGACAACTTTTTTTTGACAAACTTATAATGCCATTATTCTCAATAATAATAATAAAATTTCATTTGAAACAAATAATTAATTTTATTTTTTTTTCCGAAAAATTGGGTAAAAAAATAAATAAAAATCTTTCTTTTGACACACTTGACAACATATTTTTGACAAAATTATAATGCGATAATCTAGATTTTGGTCTCACATACCAATCCCGACCATCAAAATTTCTCCAAATTCAATGTTCCTACTCGTAATCACTTAAAATGAACGTTTTTAAGCAAAAAATATGCAAATTTCCTTGTTTTGACACACTTAACGATTTTTTGACACACTTCCGGTACAGTTATCGAACACAGCGTCCTTTCGGACCTGTCCCTTGAGTTAGGTATACTAGAAAAAACGATTTTTGAAATCCGTCCAGCGGTTTTTCTTGCAGCGTAGGTAATGACGAACGGCCGACAGACAGACATACATTTTTTTTGCTTTTTTAGAATCAGTAGGTCCTAAAACGTCGAGAAATGCCAAAAAGGTGGGGTAAGAATTTCACTTTTGGCTCATGAACGTAATACTTAGGTCTTTCAAACCGAAGTAAAAATTGCAAAAACAGTGCGTATTACTATAAAAAGAATCTACGTCTGATCGTTTCTTAATCCAACAATCTTTTTCTATCTAACTAGCCTAGTGGTGATGACAATGGTGATGTCATTGGTGATGACAATGTGATATTTCCAAATAATATAGTGTTTATAACTCAACCTTCTCAATCTAGGGCCACACATTGGGCGCCAACTTCTAGTAATTATCTTTAGTCGCTTATACACTCAAAAGATTTTTACCCTGCCCTAGCTACGACAACAAGGATTCTGTTGACCAACACTAAAAACTATAAAATTTACCAATTTAAACCGAAATACACCTGCACCAATTAGAATTAGATCTTTTTCTCAGTTGTTACTTATTAATCACACTTTCATTTTCTGTTTCTTGTTTAAATTTATTTGTTTAAATTAACAATCACATCCCTAGTTCCAACTGTCCACCCGTCGCCTCTATAATCCAAAGTCCATCTTATGTAATTCGAACTTTGCACAAGTTTTTAGTTTTAAGTTAGACATTTTTCTATGTAATATGATCGGAATATTTACAGATAGAATAATAGAAGTGGATTAACAAGCCTTTGAATTACATGTACGTAAAGATTTTTAAATTGTAGTTGACAATAAGTTTAACTGTAGTTGACAGTATGATACTATTAGCAAGAATCTATAATCTATTGAAAACTCTGTTTCTTCAGTAAGATATCATAGTTGTATTCATCTAAACTCTTAAGGAGGATGACTTTTAGACTATTTAATATTAGACAGGTACTAGATAATAATTAAATTTCTTAATTGAGCAAAAAAAAAATTATAAAATATATTCGTTTGTAATTCAATACTAATATTTTTAAATAAAATTATAAATATTCGTAATTATTTACTTCAAATGTTATTTTAACTTTAACTTATTTTTTGTTAATAATTATATTAATATTAAATTATTAAGGAAAAATTCCATCAACATTTGACACAATTAAGTAAAACGCAATAGATTAATTCTTATTATAATTAATTGGATGCACACACAACACTATTCTATGTTAATGTGAATTAATATTTATTAAAAAAAGTGATCTGTCTTAACTTGAAATATTTATCCCATAAGTTTTGAAAACATTAAAAATTGAATATTGTTTCATTCTATTGAGCACAGTGTAACAGACAAGTGAACGATTAAACCTTACATAATAAAACTTAATAATAGAATACACTAACGGTATTTTTAAAATTATTTAAGATCCATATTTAATACTTGTCTTAACACATATTAAATCTACAAAAAAGCTTTAAAAACTCAAATGTTTGAATTAGTTATATCTAAATGTATATTTTATTATTATTTACTAAATTTACATTTTATTTTCAAATTAAACAATTTTTCGCTCATAAAAACACTTTCCAAGAATTAAATTATTTTATTTTTATTTAAAAAATAAATATATTATATTAAATTTTTTAATGTATTTTGTGGATTTAAATAAATGATATATTCGAATTGATCGTTTTTATATAAAGGTTCCAGTTCTCAACACTCTTACAATTTTATAAGTTCAAAGTCAAATTTTAATTTTAAAAATGTTTAAATTTTTTGATGTCTTATATGATAACCAAACAACTTCCTGTTACTTGTTATTTTGTTTTTGTTTATTCAGGTGTTTTATATTCTTTTAATGGAACTTTTTTTCTAAAAAACAGACGTTCTAAAACGATGTTCCTTTGTACATCGAACTCCGTAATGATCACAATATTAACAAAATTGGGAAAGTTAAAAAACGTAAGTAAATAAAATTATTTTCTGTAATTTTGTGGTGTTTATGCTCCATATTTAGGTGTTACCGTATAAATTAAATTTGCATAACCATCACTATTAATTTTTTTTACAGAATATATTTATCATGTGGAGGTTGTCTTGATGACTTTAAAGTCACCGAGAACAATAATCTCACAATTAAAATATATGTATTTAATTTCGTGCACAAAGTTAGAGCTACGTTGATTTTGGAAGTTACAGAACTGTTTTATTAAATGTGAAGGAATCAAAAAGTAGCATAAAAAATGGCAAAATTGTATGCACAAAACTCTTATTTGTGGTAAACAGCTGTATACCTGGTCTGTTTGATTATCACGATCTGCAAAAAAAAAAAAATACAAAAATGTCAGTAACGATCATATCTGCAACCAGTTTTTCGTATGCTCGTGGCAAATGTGGTAGTCATATATTTTATATTTCAACAAATTTATAAACTTAAATATCAAATCAATAATATATAGTTAAACCAGTTAATTGCTAAGCCTAGTTCATTCGATTTACATTGGGGTTAGGAAAGGTAGTCAAAAGTAAGAAAAAACAAGTGCAGGTCTTGCAGTTCAAATTCAACATTTTGCAAATCAAGTTCAACTTTTTTCAAATCAAATTTAATTTTTTACTCTTCAATTTGATTTGCAAAAATATGGAGGGGCTGAAATCTCACAGCTCTGAGATATCAAGACTTCGGTCTGGGTTAAGGATTTTGATATAGTTTTCGGCAAAAAACTTTTATGAGGACATGGATTTTAGTTTTGGGCAGCGGTGTATATCAAAGATAATTCTTTGTTAAAGTATAATTATTTTTTATCTCTGTTTAGATATGTATTACAAAACTAACACAAAATATCAATACGTTGCCGGAAAATTTTAACAGATCGTAAACTAACATAAATTAGTGAAAAGATGATACACTCAGCAAACTACTCAAAACCCCTTCCAATTAGCTTTTCGAGAAAATATTACAAAATCACAAATTCATATTTCTTACAAAATTCCAAAAATATTGTAAAAATTAAATAAAATTCAAACTTTTTTCAAAATTCAAAATATATTCCAAAAATTATTACAAAATCAAAGATTAAAATTTTTTCAAAATTTCTAAAAATATTGCAAAAATTATAATAAAATCAAAAATTGAAACTTTTTTCAAAATTCCAAAAATTAGAATAAAATCAAAGATTTAAACTTTTTCTAAATTCCAATAATATTCCAAAAATTCTTAAAAATTCAAAACGTTTTCAGAGATTCTAAAAATATTGCAAAAATTATTAGAAAATCAAAAATAAAAACTTTTTTCAAAATTCCAAAAATATTTCAAAAACTATAACAAATTCAAAAATTTCCATGTCCAATTTCTTTTCAATTACAGTTACGTCATAAAAACAGCTACATTTTTTTCCAAAAAATTGGCTAAAAAAATAAAAGAAATTGACACACTTGACATTATGTTTTTGACAAACTTATAATGCCATAATTCTCAATAACAATAATAAAATTTCATTTCAAACAAAAATTAATTTTGTTTTTTTCCAAAAAATTGAGGTAAAAAAATAAATAAAAATCTATCTTTTGACACACTTGACAACATTTTTTTGCCAAACTTATAAATGCAATAATCTAGATTTTGGTCTCACATACCAATCCCGACCATCAAGATTTCTCCAAATTCAATGTTTTACTCTAATCACTTAAAATGAAAATTTTTTAAGCAAAAAATATGCAAATTGCCTTGTTTTGACACACTTGTTGACGATTTTTTTGACACACTTCCGCTACAGTTATTAAACACATCATCCTTTCGGCTCTTCCTATTGAGTTAACCTAATTAAAAAAAAAAAAATGTTTGAAATCCGTCCAGCGTTTTTCCAGATTTCGTCGGTTGTGACGGACGGACGGACGGCCGACAGACAGACACACATTTTTTTTCTTTTTTAGAATCA
The DNA here is from genome assembly GCA_963693315.1 of Diogma glabrata. Taxonomy (NCBI): domain Eukaryota; kingdom Metazoa; phylum Arthropoda; class Insecta; order Diptera; family Cylindrotomidae; genus Diogma; species Diogma glabrata. The sequence goes on from OY856186.1 coordinate 418,172,169, forward strand.
GTAGGTCCTAAGACGTCGAGAAATGCCAAAAAAAGTGGGGGTAAGAATTTCACTTTGGGCTCATGAATGTAATACTTAGGTCTTTCAGACCGAAGTAAAATTGAATTTGGTTTGCAAAAGTTGAATTTGATTTGCAAAATGTTGAATTTGGACTGCAAAACCTGTATTTCAAATAATTTTCTTTTGTTATTGTAATTTAATTTATTTTATAAAACGAATAATATTAAAATGTTAAAATTATGTTTTAATTTGATTTGGCCCAAATTTGAAAATAATATAAATTATATATGAAGTTATTGCCATATTTGATGGATCCTGTTCTACAAGTGGTGCTTTGCGGTGACCATCATAACTTCTTACAAGTTCATCGAAAGTCATTCAAATAAATAAAAATATTATTTTAATAGTTAATCTACCCCCTGAAGGAAAGAAAAAAGTTACTGACTTTAAAAATATAGTTTTGAGAAAAAATCTAAGAAAAAATCTAAAAAAATTTAAAGTTTTACTCTAGATTAATGTATAGAAAATACTAAATATTTAGATACTAACACCGAGTCATCAAATAACACCTAGGCAATGTACCTCTGCTTTGAAAATGCTTGGCAAAAGAGGGCGCTACTTGTAGTATAAATATGTTTGGTAAAAGAAGGGTGTTGCATTGTGTACTAAATGGCGTGCAATAGATTGGTGTGTTTTATTGTATGCAAGATGGTGGACAATAAACTTCGAGTTTGAAAATGCTTGGTGAAAGAGGGTGTGTTGCATTGTAAACAACATGGCGGACAATAAACTTCTAGTACGGATGGGTTTGGTAAAAGTGAGCGTCTTGCATTCTGTGCAAGATGTTGGACAATACATTTTCAGTATGAAAGCGCTTTCATAGAGAGCACTTTGGGTTGGTTTTCTAATAGAGGACTCGAATGTGATTCATAATCTCCTACAGGCTATAAGATTATCACAACATTACTCTTACTCCTTATAATGCAAGCCTGAAACTGTAACCTAAAAGAGCTTTTTCCTGGAGACCTGAAATAGTAGTAATAAATAGCCCGTTGTGGCACAATTTTTGGGAAAGATGGCCGTCAAGAGCTTTGGGTGTATTTATTAACTAAAATTTAGGGTCGGATCGCAACTAAAATGGCGATATTAAGCACTGAGGTTAGGGTTTGGGTCTCAACTACTCTATATGAAGCTTAGACATGACCTAACTTATGAAGTTGTTATTTTTATCCCTCCCACCGACTTATTATGTTCCATTTGACTCGAAAATGAAGTGTATGCAGTTTTACTGAAATCGGAAAATAATTACCCACCGCGCAGTGGCGTCGAAGATTAGAAAATTAGCAGAATAATAGGATTTTTTATGTTTATCAGATATAATCATCTTAAAACATAATATATCTCATAATTTTGATATTTTATTAAAAGCCAATTATTTAACGATTCCAACAAGCCTAAGTATGTAGAAATCGATCTTAGGAAAGCGTTTTTATCGAATTTCTTCTTCTTAAATCCAATAAAAAAATTTCTTCGAGAGTTTAGAAAAAATAAATTTTTATGTTAGATTTAGACTTTGTTTGAGTAACACAAATTTTTATTTTTGGATACATTGCTAGCAGAATTAACTGGACATGGTAAAGTATATCGTTTGCCAACCATAGTAACATTTGGTAATATTGAGAAGTCATTAACGGTTCCATAATGCGAAGAAGGGAGCGGCTTATCGATTGCGAATGCGATATATGAATGCCTTGAAGAATGGAATCTTACTGATCAAGTAACACTGGACCAGAAAAAGGTGGAAAAAAGATTGGCCACAACTTGATTCGATTCGACTTGATCCTATGTCGTCATCACATACAGGAGATTAAACTACGAGCTCGTGTGAAGCTCTAGTAATTTTTTGTCATGAAGAGTTGGAAAAATCACTCCCACGCAGCGAATATAAAGAATTTTTGGAAGTGACATTGATTTTTCTTGGCGAAACTATTGAGAATTACAAATACAAATGCCCAGGTCCGACAAGTCACGCCCGCTGGATGGCTAAGGCCATTTATCTCCTGAAGATATTTATGTTTCGTAATCAGTATGATATTGCAGTTGGAGATTTAAATAAAGTTCGAGACGTTTGCATTTTCCTGGTTATGTTGTTTGTAAAAATTTGGTTCAAATGCATAGATGGAACAGCAGCCGCAAATCAGGATTTGGATTTCATCAAATCGGCCATCGCTTTTAAAAAAATTGACCAAAGAGTTTCAGAAGAAATGTTGAGCAAAATTTGTTATCATCTTCACTATTTATCGGAAGCAAATATTGGCTTTGCTTTTTTCGACCCAGAGATTACGTTTGATGAAAAACGAAAAATGGTTCATAACCTAGAGGTCCCAGCACGAGACATCCCAATCGCACCCCAAACTCGCAAAAAAGATTTTGACGCAGTCAAACATATGCAACTTTTTGCTAATAAGAACATTAGTGATTTTGTCACAGAAAAAACTCAGAGTTTTTTTAATCGATTTAGAAGTTGTATTGATTTTTTGCTACATGACCCATCGGAATGGGTCAAAGCCACGTTGTTATGCCAAAGCTTGCATGTTGTTAATCATACCGTTGAACTCAGTGTTAAATTGATGACACGAAATACAACAACATTCTAACTAAAGACGAGGAAGGTACACAATACACCATTCAGGTGGTCGAAAACTACAGATGCAAATACCCATCATACAATAAATCTAATTTAATGTTTTGATTTCTTTTGGAAAAATGTTGCTTTTGAATGAAAAATTATTATAAATTTAACCATAAAAATTAATTTTTTTCTTTGAAAAAAGATTATTATGAATTAGTGAATTTTCGTGTATGGAAGAAGAAAAATTAAGATAAATCGCTTTTCTAAGATCGATTTCTACATACTTAGGCTCGCTGGAATCGTTAAACAGTTAACTTTTAATAAAATATCAAAATTATGAGATATATTATGTTTTAAGATGATTATATCTGATTAAAAAAAAATCCTATTATTTTGCTAATTTTCTTATCTTCGCCACTGCGCGGTGGGTAATTATTTTCCGATTTCAATAAAACTGGATATAGTTCATTTTCGAATCAAATGGAACATAATTAGCCGGTGGAAGCGAAGAAAAAGATGATTTGAAAATTGTTCATATATATCTGGTCATGCCTAATGAAGCTTTTAGCTTTGTCTATAACTATACGGGACTTAAGTAAATTGGATAGCCAACATCCTAAGTCACGAGTGTATAATCATTATTGATTGTTTCCAATCAATGCAAAATCAATTATCGATACTTGGTCAATTATTGTCATATATGCATGCATATTAGCCGCAACATAGATATTGAACGCAATCTAAAACTGATTTCGAAAGTTCAATATATTAGTTAAGGCCTAAACCCAACGCTCTGAGCTTAATGTCGTTATTTAGATAAGACCAAAAGCTATTTAAGGTAAGATCACCCTTCATCTCATGGCGGCCATCTTGCTCTGGCCAAAAAACAGAAAAATGGCCTCAAAAGCTTTAGCACATTAATTTTAGTAAACCTAAACAAAAACCTAAAATTAATTTTAGTAAACTTTATTTAAACTTAATTAATCTGTAATAACTTTTGTTATTTACTACACATATAAGGATCTCAAGAAGAAAAAACCTGGAAGAAAGTACCATCTACTTCATAAAAAGTAAACCAGACAGTGGCGTACGCAGGATTGAGCTATGGGGGGGTTTAGATAAAAAATTTAATTTGAGTTCCGTTTTTATACGGAACACTACTGTTGAGACTACGATGTGTATTCTGTAGTCTGTTGTATTAAAATCGATTATCTCATAAACTATAAATCCTATGGACCCGAAATTTAAGATGCGTATGAAATTAGCCTGATGACCCTGAAGATGACAGATACAAAAAAAATGTTTTCCGTTTGTTTTACGGTGTGCAATGTAAGGTCCTTAAAAAAATACTTTTTTTTACCGAGTCAAGTAGGGTATCTTATGAAAGGGCTTGAATTCAGTATCCCTTAAAAATGTATTTTATAATTTTTTACTGTACAGTTTTTTGAATAAAATTGAATAATAGCGTTTTATCATGTTTTCTTTCCCCACTTAGTTCCGCACCTATTTAATAAAAAAACTTCAAAAGTCTTAGGAAATATAGAAAAAGTGTTATCTTTTGAACCCAAAAATATAGCGAAGTGTAAAATACTCATTATCGTATTTACTAAAGGGGTGGAAATGAGAAAGTGCAAAACTCCATTTAAAACCCAGCCATGTGAGATATCATATGAACGAGCACTTAATTCAAGAAACGTTGTAATTCTTTTTAGAATTTTGCAGTGAACAGTTTTTGAATTATTGTCAAACAAGTGCAACAAAAAGTTGTTCCCACCCCTTGGGTTTCGAGCTTAATTGGCAGAAAAATTTGAAAAAAAATCACAGAAAAAGGAAGTTTGATAAACTCTGAACGAAAACTATAGCGAAGTGTCACTTAATCACTTTTCTGAGGGGGTGAGATTGGAAAAGGGTGAAACAAAACTTTTTTGACCCTAACAAGTGGAAAGAGCGAATGAAAGCGCACTTAATTTAAGAAACATTGTGATTTTTTTAAAATGTTACGGTGCACAGGTTTTGAATCATTGTCAAAAAAGTGCAACTGAAAGTTAGTCTCCCTCCTGTCTACGTTTCGACGTCGATTGACAGAAAAATTTGAAAAAAAAGACAGTGATAGCAAATTTGATAAACCCTGATTTAAAACTATATCAGGGATAAACCCTGATTTAAAACTATATTTAACGAGATTTAATATTTTGTGTATATTTTGGATCAATTTTCAATTGACTTTTCTATTGACATTTACGAGGAGAAAATCATTTCTATCACATAAAATATTTTTTATGATAGGCGCTATGGTCTGGCGATATAAAAGTCTACAACACAACTTTTTTAAAATTATTATTGTCAGTTTGTTGATTCACGGAACCCTCGGCGAGCGAATTTTCTTCGCACTTGACCAACTTTTTTTATATTTAAAAGGTTAAAAAATAAAATAGAAAATCGGTATTTTTTTAACCGATTTGATGCAACATGGGGGGTTCGAACCCCCAGCAACCCCCCTTGCGTACGCCACTGAAACCAGATACAGAACAAAATGCATCATAAGTAATAAAAGGATGCAGATCACTCAGAGCTTCATATCGATTAGTTGTTTTTATCCTTATTTCTTTTTCAATCTCCCTTTTTAGTACACAATTTTAGACCAAGCTCATAGTTTAATATCGATTAGTTGAGACACATAACCAAAGATCATCAGTGCTTAATCATTTCAGTTGAGGATCAAACCAAACACCCAAAGCTTATGCCGAATTCACTACTAGGAAATAGGAATGCGATTTAATACTGATCATGTATTGTCCGCCATCTTGCACACAATGCAACTCGCTCTCTTACATCAAACATTTTCATACTTAAAGTTTATGTCGGATACATAATTTCACATAGAAAGTAGCGCTTTTTTGCCAAGCATCTTCATAACGGAAGTTTGTTTACTGTCCGCAATCTGACAATAAATTAATCCAAATCTTTTTTTAGTTGAAGCAAAACCCGTTATATATAAGCCTGCTTCATTTTTTAGTACAGAAAAAATCGTGCTAAAATAAAAAAAATTCAAAGACTGTGTTCCAATCCATGCTATTCAGTACCAAAGTTCTAAATTGTACTAAAACTGTCAAATTGGCAATTTGATCGTTCCAATTCAAATATATTCTAAATTGACAATTAAACATTGTTTTGTTTGTTTTTTCATTTAATTTTAAAACCTAGAATTATATACGGTCTATCCGACGAGGAGATTTCAATATAAAATATTGAGTTGCTATATTATATTATAATATAAGGCATACAAATTTAGAATTAAATGGCGGAAATAGTCAACTAAATTTTTGACTATTTCAGTTTACAATTTTAGTACTAAATATCATGAATTGGAACACAGTCAAAAATATTTAATCAAAAACACTAATCTTATTTTGCATATGGCAATGTTCATTGTTTTTTAATATGGCGTTAATCAAGAGGGCTATGAATATATAGGGGGTTTTGATTGGAGTCATAGATTTAGTTTAGATTAACCAACTTTATCCAAGACACTACCCAATTTTCGACAAATGTAATCAAGACACCACATGCAACACGCTCTCTTTGATTAAGCATTTTTATACTGTTAGTTTATTGTCCGTTGTCTTGCACATAGAGAGTGTGCCAGAATCAGCTTTTTAACTTCTCACTTTTAGGCCTTTATGAAGTTATATTCTGACCATACTATTTTGGATTCAGCCCATTATTTAATAACCGTCTCATGTTATTCATTATTTCGTAGAATTAAAGCTTTAAAAAATTCAAGGCTATGTAGTTTAAGTTTAATATGCATTGCGGGACTTTTTGAAGAATAATCGAGATGTTACAAATTGGGACAGTCTCGACAAAATCGGGACGTCCAGTAACCCTGCGCTTATCTAAACTTTTTACGCTCTTTTTCCATCGTTAGTCAGCATCAAAACAAAACAAACCCAAATATAAACTATAAAAAATGATTGGCCAGCTACAAAAAAATAACACTTCTCTTATTATTTTAGTTTATCGTTGGATTTCTTTGTGATAACATCATTTCAAAAATTTGATTTTTTTAATTGGAAAGTGTGCAATTGAAGTGTAGAATTTGTTATAAAAAAAATTGACTTGAAAAAAACCCAAAAAGTGGAAATAGAATACAGAATACAATTGTTTATGTTAAGAAATTAATAAAATTTGTAATAGAAAAAATTAAGCAATTTTTGTTAACGATAAAGTGATTATATTGATAAGGTGATAAAACAAGAAGAGCTAGTAAGTCAAATTTTAGATGATATTATTATTTAAGGATGTTTCATTTATAACTAGGAAAAAAATTAAATTTTCCAAAAAGGAAAACAATTAAATAACAGTTTTTTTCGTATTTTTTGGTAACGGAAATGCCATAATTTTGTAACGAATGCTGACCACTTTTCGGTCAACCAAAATATGGTTCATAAAATTGTCGCAACTGACCACTTAGAGTATACGCATATTAGATCCATTTCTTAATTATATTCATTGTATCATGACCTAACCATTAAAAAATAGCACGATACATCGATATATTACTTTTTATATTTCTACATAAATTTGAATAACTTACTAACTCCAGACTTTTTTGCATAAGCAATACAACTTGTTCTGATACCTTAAGAATATATAGAGTTATATGATGCCATTTCGATTTCAACCACTATTATAACTAAGTTGTTATCACAATGATTATAAATTAGTTGTTCTTGATTTTTAATATCAAATAGTTACAGATGATGATTTAACTTGATTTTGATTACTAGGGAAAATCCAAATATATACAAGTATTAATACATTAAGGAGAAACAAGTTTGAATATACGGAGTTATGTTACTTTTAATATTTGGTGCTTTTTAATTAATTATAATATAGTTTTGAGTCTATCGAGATCGTACGTTTAATAGACTCTATTCATAACGATAGAATCTGTTTTACAGCACTATAGTGAATTCATTATGTATTTGTTACTCGGCTACTAATGCATAATGGAATAATAAACAAATCCTATGTACCTTTTCTATATATATTTAATTTTCCAAAACTCTTTCGCAATCTTAATATCTTGTTTGTTTGAATTCACAAGCAATACTCAACATGATGGCCTGTGAACACGAAACAATTTGGGATATTACTAAATATTAAAAGTGGTCAGTCAGGCTGACCAAAACTCGGAAGTCCCGGGTTCATAAATCGGTCTGAGCAAAAAGCGTTTTTCAAACTTTTCTTGAAACCATATAACTCGGTTTGCAAATAAATCTCAACCAATAAAACTGAATGAATTTTCGTATGTTTTGACTCAATTCAATTTAAATAAAGGATAAAGCATTTATTTAATCGTATGATTTAAAGAAAGAAACTAAAATATGTTTACAAAATCACAAGTCCATGAATCTCTCAAATACTTAACGCCTTCTACAGGAACCTCGTTTAACTTGTTTATACCACCATTGAATTTTAGTAAGGGGCATTCATTCACTATGTGGTTCGTTGTTTGAATAACTCCACACATGAGGAATATAAGTCCCACTTGTTCATCAGGTAATTACATCGGCCATGTGTTGTTCTGAAACAATTAAGTCTGGTCCTCTTTTTACGACTAAGATCGAAGCCGGAAACACAACAAGTAGGGTCGATCACCAAACTGGCATTTGGAACAGGGGAAGAATTCCACATATATTTCCATCTTTCCTTCATATCAAACTTTACTTTTGAACTTAAATTCGGAACAAATAAAAATGTTGGTTTTCTTGATGACAAAGGAGATTCAGGTATGTCTTGCAAAATGTCATAAAGAATTGAGTTTTGATGTAAATGACACTTTTCAAATTCTTTAATGCAAGCTGCTTCACGTCTTAATGATCCAGGTTCAATGTTGGCTAAGACAGATAGCCATGGTAAAGGTGTTGATTTTAAAGTTCCAGTTACAATTCTCCAAGCATTGTTTAGTTGGATATCAATTTTATGAGTTTGAGAAGAATTAAGCCAAACAGGGGCACAATATTTAGCGCAAGAATAGACTAGTGTAAGAACTGAAGATCTTAATATACATACATCAACCCCCCAATTAGTTCCGGCAATTTTCTCTAATGATATTCACTCTGGAACATAATTTTTTGGCCAGTTTTTCTAAATGCGCCTTAAATGACAATGTTCTATCAAATGTGACTCCTAGGTATTTAGGAGTAGAACTAAAACGAACTGAAATCCTATCAAACTTGACTTTTAATTCTTTATGAGCTTCTTTGTTGTTCAAATGAAAGGAACATACTTCCGATTTAGAAGGATTAGGTGTTAGTTTCTAGTTACGAAAGTAATTGGCCAATAATATTGATAAATCACTCTCCAAAACTATTTCACATTCTTCAAATACTAATCTATCTATCATTTCTTAACGTTTCAAATTGCGTTGTGGATATCGTGCTCGACTGATGTGCAGTAGGTAGTGAGTTCAATCCCTGGTGTAGTACATATTTTTTTTTGTTTTTTTTTTAATTTTTATTAAATACCATTAAAATTATTTTTTTTTATTTATGAATTCATAAAAATAATAAAAATTTCTTTATACGAATTTTCAAAAATTGATCTATAACGCAGTTTTTTAAAGTTATATTGCTACTGCCTTTTGCAATTTGCATTCGAGTCATCATGGTAAATAAATATTGAATATATATAAAATTGAAAGTATGCATGGTATGTTTCTTCCAGGTTTATCCTTTATGCATTAATACATTAATCATCATGAAAATTTATGAAGTTGTTGTGTACACTTAATTTTTGCTTTTTATTTAACTATCGTTTTAAACGGTAGTTATCTTTGATCAATGTTCTTTTTATTGAACATACTCTTTATGAAATTAAAAATAACGTAAGAAAGATAGTATAACCTAAAATAATTACATTTGTATATCAAAATTATATGTATTGGAATTTTATCATCTTCACTAAATATGTTGTCGGTTTGCAATTGTATGTAATACGTGTTTCTAAAATTAAGTGAAGACTTAATACTTGTAACTTGATAAAATCGATTATATCGTTTTAGAGCTCACAACTACTAGACGGAAATCGCATAAATTCTATACAAAGAAGCATAGCTTATTTATGATTAAACATGGATGGCAATCATGATAAATAAAATAATTAAAAATGGTGGCACTTAGCCGATAGTGATTTGCAAAGGGCAACAATGCGCATTAATGAAAATGAATTTGCTTAGCTTTCCGCAGGAAGATTTGTAAAATTTAAACTTGTTGATCTATGGGTGTGACAACCACGCGTACGTTAGTCCTGCTATTGGCATATGAGTGCTATTTTGACAATTATTTGGTTTACATTGTGAGGTTAGTGTGTGTAGTTAGCGATTTAACGTTCTAACTTGTTTCTCATTTATTCTACTAAAACAATCCAAATACTAATAATACGATATCAATTGATTGCGATTGCCAATGAAGTTTTCACTTCTGCCGTGCGGTCTTAAGCACACTCTCTGTTTTTTTATTGTTTTAAATTTTTTTTAATTTTTGATCTACGGGTGTGACTGCGTACTCCAGTCCCTGCTATTGACGTACGGGTTAACGTGAGATATCACATACCACTGGCAATAGCAGTGAGATGTCACTAGCCAAGGTGACATCTTAGGGGTGGTGGCGGATGAACTGTATTCAGTCAATGGTAGCACCCTCAATCTTAGCTGTGAAATAATCCCTGATGATGAGACGCTATTGCTTCCTTGAAGAAACGAGCCTTCATATAACTATGTGTGGGCTTCGATCATTAGGCAAGACGGTGCGTCACAGGATCAAGGAATATGCAACCGACGGGATTATTGGCAACTACATTTTTGTTTTGTTTCAGCAAATTTTTGTAAAAATTTGCTATTTATTTTTTAAAATTCTTTTATTTTCTCTATTCTACCATAAAATATTGGCCTATGTCATATTTTGTCAGTGATAGGAGTTTTTGTTTCGTTATCCATTCTTTAACTAAAAATATAAAAAAAGAAAGATTTACGTCCATCAACACCTCTGAACGTATGTTGTTGTGGGACCTTGGTCTTAAAAGGTTTTTAAGTGTTATTGTGACACTTATTGTGATTCCTACTACACAACACATTTTATTAAAAAAAAAATTGGAAAACTTTGATTTAGTTGATGGTAAATCAGCTACATATAAACTGAACCAAAATTGGAGAAAGAACGCTTCCTTGAACGAGACTATTGTTTAGACGACGACTGCTACTTACTATATGTGTTATTATGGTTTTCCATATTATTCGCTGTTTGTGTGCTTTTGTCACTTTTGAATTAAAATGCAATATTAAAAAATATACTTTTTACTGTTTATTTTTAATTTTTTATTTTCTTATTGCTATTTCAACTGCTTTTTTTATAGTTTACACTTTTTGCAGTAGGCTCTTGGCGTAATTCCTTGAATAACATATTTGTTTTATTCGTTTTATACGCACGTTATGCTATTTTATATTATTATGTCATATATTTTGTTAGTTTTAGTGTTGATCATTTAAAATGTTGCTATTGTTTTTATGTTTATATATTTCTATTTCTTCCAATCTATCTAGATGTTGTTCTTTTCTTTTTTTATGTAACATGGTTAAATTTGTGTTTATATTGGTGTATTTGTGTTTTTCTATTTTTAAATGTTGGGCATACCTGGATTTTGGATCGCTCTTATTAATTTCACTGGTGTGTTCAATAAATCTTTTTGTGAAGGACCGCCCCGTTTGGCCTATATAAAATTTACTACAGTCATCACAGGTAATTTTATAAACACCTGTGTCTAAGGTTGGGGTTTTTAGGTAATTTTCTATTTTATTTTTGTTTTTGTAAGCTGAAATATATCCATATTTTTTTAAAGTTTTTTGCATTATTTTGAATGTTGTTTTATTATATGTTACGCCTATGTATTTTTTGCCTGCTAAGTTTTCTTCATTCCTCAATGTTGTTACGGTTTGCAAATTTTTCTTGTTTTTATGTTTTCTATTTAATGTGTCAATTATTTCGTTTATATATCCATTTTTACTGTTTATGTAATTTATGTTATATAATTCGTCTTGATAATTTTCTGCATTCATTGGTATATTGTTCAATCTATTTTAACTGCTACTTGTTTTTCCATTTAATGAGACATGAATAAACCAGTTACTTAACATCGAATCGATGAGATTTACCATACAGGAACAGCTTAAGGTTATTGAAAGTTTTAGAAGTAATCCATGTCTCCAAACAGTGTCATATGCAGCAGATAGATCTACACACCCCAGTTTTTATTTTTTTCTGAAACCCAACTTCAATAAAACAAGACAAACCCAAAACTTGATAAGTACAACTCCTGTTTTTCCTAAAACCAGCTTGAGCTTTAGGAATTTTTTTTACCTATGATTGGGTTCAATACGATGAAAAATCATCTTTTCAAATAGTTTAAACAATGTACTCAACAAGGAGATAGGTCTAAAGTGAGCAACATCAGACCGATTTTTTCCAGGTTTTACTGCAGCTAAGACTTTTGCTGTTTTAACTAAAGATGGTAGTTGAGCTGAATTCAAGATTTTGCTAAAGGGTTCCAGAATCCAATTCTTAGTCCTTGGGCCTAAATGTGATATAAATTTTGGATAAATACCATCTAGTCCTGCAGCCTTTCCAATTTTAATGCATTTAATTGCTTCCTCAAACTCAGATAATGTAAAAGTTGAGGACAGAGAAGGATCTGAAGTTAATCGTTGTTTTTCAATTTTAAGTTTTCTTCGTACTTCTTTGTATTTATCAGATGAAACTTGCACTTTAGTAACATTAACCAATCGAGAAGCAATATTATTTGCAGTAATATTGCTATTTAATAAAGAAGTTGGAGATGAAGCTTCATTACTTCATTAAGTAAATTCCATGCCTTACCACTAGACTTCTTGAAACTAGTCCTACCAACTGGGTCACGCCAAGTTTTATCACGCTAATGGCAATATTATTATAGATTTCGCGTAGTTCTAATTATAAAAAACAAGTGCTCCGGAGGCCCTCACCACTTTGGCAATAATCATTCAAAATGGTGGGGTGTAAAACTGTTATAAATCATAATCTAAGCATATTTTTAGTTTAATCAAATTCAATTATCAGGAACTGATGTTATTTAAGTGGGCCCACGCCGATTTCATGTGATGATTACCACATATTTTATACTCCGTGAGGCGTCTGTCCTTGATGAGCATGAATACTTTTGTTCTGCAATTTTTCTCGATTCGGGCGCTTTTTCGTTCGGCAAGTTTCAAAAAATGCTGGCTGCTCGGCACTTGTAAATCAAAATTTCAACTGTCAGACTCGACAATAGGAGACACATTTTTGTCGGAAAAGCCTACCATCGTGTTCTTAAACAAATTTCCACCACCCATAGTTAAAAAAAAATTGTGGTAGCAAATTTACAAGATCGCAGGCAATCAGCATTTTTCGGAGCTTGTCGAATGAAAAAGCGGCCGAATCTAGAAAAATGGCAGAACAATAGTTTTCGGGCTCGTCAAGGACAAGGGTCTCACGAAGTATAAAATATGTGTAATCATCACATAAAATCGGTGTGGGCTCAGGGACTATTATCGCAATTCCGTCCAAAAACTAAGTAATTCTTTGTAATTCAAATCTACATCTTTTGCTAAAGTGTCATCAAAATTCGTTAATGAACGAAGTCTATATGCTCCCAACAAACTTTAAGTGAGAAAAGTCAGCATTTGTATGATAGACACCCCGTCACTTTTATAGATGTGTTCCAGAAGTTGATCATTATCTTCTCACACTAATTGAAGCCTTTTTCATAGGTTTCATCATTATCAGTATTCACATAATTGTAGGTTGTAGTGTGCTAAAAATTAAAAAAAAATGCTAAATGCTAAAAATGCTAAAAATTACAAGCAACTTTTTTTTGCTGGAAGTGAAAACCCGACATGAACTGTTGCGAGCCGTACTAAATGATTATGTACAAAGTTTCATCCAATTCGATTGAAAGGCACATATGTTATAGAGTTTTCAAAATAATGGCTACTCGGAGGCCTTCACATTACTTTGTTCATTCTCAAAAACTAACTAAAAAAACTAAGCTAATAAAATCTTTCAAGTTTATCGATTTGTAGGCTACAGAGGATAAACATTTAAAAAAAAAATGAAGTGACAAACCATCTGATGGTACGCAGAAATATTGGAAACAGTACTGAAATCTTATATATACCAAGTATCAATAAGATTGAAATCCTGGATTGGAAGTTATTGAAGATTCAAACCTACAGGTATTCGAGGGACCCTCGCCAGTTTGGCCAGTTATAAAATAAATCCAGACCATCCATATTCCAGACCTGGATCATATATAAAGAGATCATGGGGTTTTTTTTCAAACACTCAGTCAGTCACTCTTAGTTTTCCTCTTTTTCCTTCTCATTGAACCACAAGCATTTTTCTCTTCCTCTTTTTTCCAACTATTACAGTGGTTTCAGAAGTCTACGTCGCCTAAGATTTGCTGTCCTCCGATCCCGGTTGTACCAGATAGAGTCTTTTCAGAGACCTGTTTAAATCTCTAAGGGGTCTGTATGACACGACGTGATGATTTTCGCTGGTCTACTGATAGATTTTGGAAATGTTGGCTCTGCAGACGTTTGGCCGTCAACAGAGTCTTCATATGGTTCTGTATTGGTGTTTTTAAATGATGGGATATAATTGCTCTTAGAATAAATCTGTATTTGAATGCATTTAGAATAAATCTGTATTTAAAATAATGATATTTTAGTGACATTTAAATACAACATTTCTGGTGCAAATAAAAAGTCAGACAAGTGCGAATAAAATTCGCTCGTCAAGGGTTCCGTGAATGTAAAAGAACACAATATCAAAAATTATTGACAAAAAGTTGTGTTGTAATGTTCTTATATTTGCAGACCATAGACACATAACAAAATAAATGTTAAATTGTAAATGTCAATAGTAAATAACAATCAAATCTACATCGATCAAAAATGGCAAAAAAAATGTTAATTCAGGTTAAATATTATCCATAGATGTTTTTGGTAACTTAAAAAAGATTCAATTGCCAGTTGTAAATTTGTAAATGGATTAAATTTGATTATTTTTTCGGTCAATCGAGTGTTGAAATTTAGGGGGGTGTAAAGGCTACATACTAAAAATATTTTTTTTCAATAACACAAAAACTGTGCATTGCAAAATTCTAAAAAAAATTGTAACATTTCTTAAATTAAGTGCTCTTTCATATGACACCCCACTCATTTGGGTCAAAAATGGTTTTTTCCCTCCCCACACCCATCCCATAAACACACAGAAACATAATTATTTGAGTCTTCGATATGATTTTCATTCAAAATTTACCAATATTCCTGTCTCTGTGAATATTTTCAAATTTTTCAGTCAGTCATCGTCGAAACGTAGGCGGCGGCACGATCTGAATTTTGCCCTTTCTTATCCATAACTCAAAAACTGTGCTGTAGTTTTCATACAAAACTTACCAAATTTTCTAACTCTGTGAAATTTTCCAAATTTTTCTGTCATTTAGTGTCGAAACGTATGGAGGGGGGGACGGTCTGAATTTTGCACTTTTTCGACAATAACTCAAAAACTGAGCACCGAAAAATTCTAAAAAAATTACAACGAATTCTAAATTAGATGTTCTTTCAAATGACACCCCACTCGCTTGGGTCAAAAAAAAAATTTTTTTGCCCCCTCTACCCCGGTCCTCTAAACACACAAAAATATAATGATTGGAGACTTCGCTATAGTTTTCGTACAAAATTTATCAAATTTCCTTTCCTCTGTGAATTTTTACAAATTTTTTTGTCAATCAGTGTCGAAACGTATGGGGGGAACGGTGTGAATTTTGCAATTTTTTCACAATAACTCAAACGAATTCTTAATTAGGTTCTCTATCAAATGACATCCCACTCGCTTGGGTCAAAAAAAGTTTTTTTTACCCCCTCTACCCCGGTCCTCTAAACACACAGAAACATAATTATTGGAGACTTCGCTATAGTTTTCATACAAAATTTATCGAATTTCCTAACACTGTGAATTTTTACAAATTTTTCTGTTAATCAGTGTCGAAACGTATGGGTGGAGAACGGTCTGAATTTTGCACTTTTTCGACAGTAACTCAAAAACTGGGGACCGCAAAATTCTAAAAAAACTGCAACGAATTTCAAATTAGATTTTCTTTCAAATGACACCCTACTCGCTTGGGTAAAAAAAAGTTTTTTTTTACCCCCTCTACCCCGGTCCACTAAACACACAGAAATATAATTATTGGAGACTTCGCTATAGTTTTCGTAAAAAATTTAGCAAATTTTCTAACTCTGTGAATTTTTACAAATTTTTCTGTCAATCAGTGTCGAAACGTAGGGGGGGGGGGGGGGTGACGGTCAAAATTCGCACTTTTTTTACTGTAACTCAAAAACTGGGCATCGCAAAATTCTAAAAAAAATTGATTTGTTTTTTAAATTAAGTGCTCTTTCAAATGACACCCCACTTGACCACATTTTAAATAGTGTTTTACCCCTCCTCATTTCCACCCCCTTAATAAATCTAAGTATGGAAATATGACACTTTTTTATATTGTTTATTAAAAACGTACTGATTTTTCTATCATTCCAAGTACATTTGAAAATTTTCGATCAGATAGGTTCGAGGTAAATCGAGGTAAGAAAACGCAAAAAAAACGTCATTATTCAAAATTATACAAAAAATGGTGAGGTGTAAAATTCCCAAATAAATTTTTATGGAATACTGAAATGAAGCCCTTTCATATGATACCCTACTTGAATCTATAAAAAAATGTATTTTCTCAAAGGTCTCACATCGCAGCCCTGTAAACCAAACAAAAACCACTTTAGTTTTATTTGTATCCGTCATTTCATGTGGACAGATTAGTTTTATACGCAAGCCAAATTTCAAGTCCATAGCATTTATAGTTTACGAGATAATCGATATAATGTGAAAAACAAGTTTGTCGCTCACCAATAGTGTTCCGTGTAAAAAACGGAACCCTAAAAAGGGCAGTCTTGAGCACTGCCGACAGATATATAACTTAAAACTGTGAAATCGTACAGAATGTATTTTCGAATTATTGTATGAATAAAAAAAAATTATAAATCAAGAAAATGAGCATAAGAAAATAACTAATGATTACAATTTATCTCACTCTCTGTCTCTCTTTTAATATTTATATTTGATATAATAGCGTGACGATCATGCGAATACATAAAATTTTCTCCATACAAAATCGCCCAATGCGCCAAAGCAATTTTTCACTTCAAAAAAAGTTTTTGCTGAAACAATTTAAATTTCACAAAATAGTATCAATATATTTTCCTACAAGAGATGAACATACCATTTTTTCGTGAGTCAACATTTGTTAGATAAATATTTTTATAACTAAAATTTTTACGAAAAAATCAAAAATGATTTTTTATTATTCATTAATTCATTTTTGGTGATTAAATATTAAGTTGTGGTTCTAGCAGCTTTATACTTAATTACGAGTTTGAATGTCGAACAGAACATATTTATGTACATTGTTGGATTAAATAAGTGACCAGTTTGATGAAGCATCAATTGCTTACGTTTTCTGGATAAAATAAATGGAATTGAATGAATTGAATGAATTGAATGAATTGAATGAATTGAATGAATTGAATGAATTGAATGAATTGAATGAAATGAATGAATTGATTGAATTGCATGAATTGATTGAATTGAATGAATTGAATGAATTGAATGAATTGAATGAATTGAATGAATTGAATGAATTGAATGAATTGAATGAATTGAATGAATTGAATGAATTGAATGAATTGAATGAATTGAATGAATTGAATGAATTGAATGAATTGAAGTTTGATCATCGGACGAACAAGACGTCTTTTTCGTTTACTCGTGTTTGATAAAAAGTGATAATTTTGCTAAAATAAATTAAATTTTTAATTAATTTAAAGATATAACTTTTAAGTGTCATCAAACATTTAAGGTCATCTTTTTTAATTTTATTCATTCTAATAGATGTTGAATTTGAATAATTTTAAATAAATCATATTGGTTTACATGCATTTTATATCTTCTGCAAAGTGGTTTTTTTTGGTGTGTATTGTTTAAAAATAAACAATAAAATCAATACTTAAAACTTTGTGCAACTGGTTCTATATAAATCAATTTAAAATAAGTACAGCTATTACATCTGTGTGAAGAAAGCAAAGTCGCAAATTCACTCTATACAAATATGGCACCAACTAGGCGTCCTAACAAAAATCAAATTAAAAAAGTCCAAGCGGCACGTATATCCGCTAGAAATAGGTAGATTTCGAGATCAGACAGTTTTGTGTGCCAGTAGAATCTGATGTATCAGATTAGTTTAAACAAAACAAACTAATTTCAAACAGATATCGAACAAATTGTAAAAAGATAATTAGCTACCTACAAGCAAAATTATATCTATCCAATTTTGCAACAAACAAATATCAAATCTACCACAGAACATGTGTGTGACAATTTATGACACAAATCTACTCTATATCATATGTCGTGCAATTACTGCAAAATATCAAAATAGTTTATTTCTAAGAAAAAAAAATTAATTTCTTCTATTCAAATCTTTTATTTTTTTGACTGTTATAAGGTTGACATTGACTGTTATAAGGTTTTTGGAAATTGTAGTTGGGGATTGTTGCAAACTTTTTTGTTGAAGCCAACAAGTCAAAAACCTCTAACTGCAGAGGTTTATATTTATAAGAAACAGATTAAAATGTTTCCACAGATTCTAAATTTATGAAGATTTTAAAAATATTAGTATTCAAACGGTTATAACGGATTAAAAAAACTACTTTTTTTTCTAGTATAAAGCCTATAGTTCCTTAACCATGTGTCAGATTTTTCTGATTTACGAACTTGTCCAAGATATTAATAAAATACACATTTTTAAGAAAGGTTTTTTGATCTGGCTCTACAACTGCAACCGTGAGAGCGCCGGTTGATTCAAACACATTTTGTGTTTTACAAGCTTTGTTGTTGGAGGCGCTCACTCAGAAACCTCCAACTGCAGAGGTCTTTTTTTTTAAAGAAACTGATTAAAAAGATTTCAAAAATTCTAAATTTATGAAGTTTTTAAAAATATTAGAATCCAAACGGCCGTTATAACGGATCTAAAAAACAGAGTTTTTTTCTAGTATAAAGCTTCTAGTTTCTTAACCATGTGTTGGATCGGGCTGATTTACGAACTTGTCCAAGATATTAATAAAACGCACATTTTTAAAAAAGGTATTTTGATCTGGCCTTATAAATGCGACCGTGAGAGTGCTGGTTGTTTTAAAAAAAAAATTTTTTTTGAAAACTTTTTTGTTGGAGCCGCTCACTCAGGAACCTCTAACTGCAGAGGTTTATTTTTAAAACAAATTGATAAAAAAGATTCCAAAGATTTTAAATTTGTTAAATTTTTTGAAATAGTATCCAAACGGCCGTTATAACGGTTTTAAAAAATCAATTTTTTTCAGAAAAAAGCCTCTAGTTTCTTAACCACGTGTTGGATTTTGCTGATTCACGAACTTGTCCAAGATATTATTAAAACACACAAATACAGAAATTTTTTTTTGATCTAGCTCAACAAATGCGACCGTGAGAGTGCCGGTCGTTTTCGTTATATCTCATATCGTTTATATATATATATATATATATATATATATATATATATATATATATATATATATATATATATATATATATATATATATATATATATATATATATATATATATATATATATATATATATATATATATATATATATATATATATATATATATA